>PVJL010008304.1:0-14408 GCA_004026885.1 Lyroderma lyra
TTCCAGAGAACAGTACCTGAAGTGGGGGGTGAGGTTTAAGGAAAAAAAGAAAGAAAGAGACAAAGAGGGTCCGGGAGGACTGGAAGCATTCTTAGCAACCAGCCCCGAGTTTATTTTTTCTCCCCAATATATCCCCCACAGCATAGTGCAGCACAGCAGAAACAAATATGCATTATCTTACTCAAGGACAAATCATAAACCATCCCTGACTCTCTGCAAGTTAACTTGAAGGTCAGAGTAAAGGAGAGGGAGTCAGTTTCCCAAGGCATTTCTTCCAAGTACCCAGATAGACTTCTTTCTTTAGAGTTTCCCAAGGAACTGGCCTTATCAGCCAGATTCCTCAGTGAGCAGTACACACCTTCCAGATTGCAGAAGTAAAACAAGTCATGCTTCCCCAAAGTCAGCCTGCATGGCTCCCAACAACAAAGCTCTGTTCTATTACCATTCACTATAGGACAATCCTTTAATTGCTTATGTAGTTTAAAAGTTTTCTAGTGAGTGGGTAGTATTGGATATCTTCTTTTTTCTCTATGAAAATGCTTATAGTGGTTTTATTCAGATATCTTAAACATCAAAAGCAAGTCCTGAGTTTTCTTCTTTATTTTAGGTATACAGAGTATTGTGTCTAATAGTATTTTTTTGGAAAATAATTTTCTGATATTGACAAATGTGAAACAAGTATGATTTGTGTCACTTGACATTACAGTTAGCGGTAGCTGTACATTTTCTGAAGGATGACCTCTTCTTCTTCCTTTGTTTTTCATACTTCCTCCTTCCCTTCCTTCTTTTTCTTTCTGCCTACTCTAACACAAGCATACAGAAGCTGTCCAGAAAGCATCCAGCCTTGTAATATGAAAAATAGAGGCATTTATGGCTGGATATTTTTCAGACAGCCTTCCTGTATATGGATATAGACTCTCCATTAACTACAACTCTAGCAACTGGCACTCTCAAGCAACTGGCAAAAAAAATCAATCAATAAATAAAAATTAAAATAAAATCAATTTCTAGCAGAAATGTGAGTTTAAACTCGGTGTGCCATGTCTTGCTGTAGGTCCACACTTCGAGCACCACATGTTTGTCTCCCACTCCCACCAATTCACCATGTATAAAAATACTGGTAATTGAGATCTATTATTATTCAAATTTTGGGTTCTCACCCAACCTCAAGTATATTAAAACAGGTCCCAAGTAAGCATCAATGCATAGTGCTTACCTTCAATCAGAAGATGGAAATATTGCAAGAGGTTGGGGAAAGGTGAGTCCTTCAGTTCTCATGGAAGAATTTAATGTTAGTTCATCAATGATTTTTGACATTAAGGCTCAGTCACAGAAGATAAAGGAGTTTTATGTTAAGCCATAGCCTGACAAGAGTGTGGAAAAGTATCATACTCTTCATACACTGAAAATGTAAGTGTTTGACCAGATCCTGTATAAATGATTTTTGCTGAAAAGGTCTGAGGGTGGTTTTATTTCTGGATCCATGTTGCAGAAAGGTGTGAGAGAATTCAATGAGAAAATTGTCATTGAAGGTCTGTGTTCATTTTTAAGTGGCTGGCTTAACTGATTCAAGGTTCATCATGGCATCCCTAGCCTGGACTTATCAGGTGAGCAGATATTGGTTGAGTTTGAGGCTGCAGCTTAATTTTGTGATGTGTTTAGTGAATTGTTTGCAGAAAATGGCTTGACCACAGAGCATATTCATAATGCAGATGAGACTAGATTAATGTGGAAGTGTCTGTCTAATTCTACTTTGGCTGATGATAATGAGAAGGTAGCTCTCAGGTTCAAGTTAAATAAAGAGCATATAACTATGCTCTTTTGTGCAAATGCATTAGAAAATTTTAAGGTAAAGTTGTGTGTGGTCAACAAATTTACTAAACCAAGGTGCTTTAAAGGCATAACTAACATTCCTGTAGATTATCATGAACAGAGTAAGAGTTGGATGGGCACAGAAATTTTAACCAAGTGTTTTCATTATTCATTCATCCTCACTGTTAAAGAAAATTTACAAATGAAGTGTTTACTGATTCTCTGGGAATAGGATGTTTAAAATCCCCCCAAGAAGACATATTTTTATGAAAATTAAGAATTCTAGGATGACAAACAGACACTCTTAATAACTTATATACTAATATAATAGGTCATATGTAACAGTTCAAGAATTACAGTGCACATTGAATTTTTAACAGTATCAGGATTAAAAGGTAGAAGACATTGAGAAATACCTTGAAAATTCTGAGCAAAAATAATTTTCTACCTAAGATATTATGTCCAGATAAGCTAACGTTCAGGTAGGAAGTAAACAAAAGCCAATTTAGGATATGCAATGTCTTGAAACTTTATCTCCCAGTAAATCTTTCTCATAAAGGTGGAGGATAGTGGTCATGAAAACTTACAAATGAAAGGAATACCAGGGAACAGTAAAGTTCTATTGCTCCTGAATGACTGTTGCACATATTATCCTGAGGAAGAGCTCAGTAATGGCAAGATTTTCATGTTATCTTTCAGCTAACATCACAAATCTGATCCAACCAAAGGATCAGTAAATGATACAGAATGTAAAAATGTTTTACAGGCATGACTTCATGTGAAAAATGACTAATTTTGATGGGACAATTCTGGACTTTCAAAATAATATAATCTCAAAGATGCTATCTACACTGTCAGTTGTGCTGGGATTCTGTAAGAGAAACATTACCTAAATGTTAGAGAAACTTGTGGCCAGCTGTGTTGTCTATGGAATCCTCCACCTTATCCATTGACTTTGGAAGGTTGCCAGTCAATAGTGTCTGACAAAGAGCTGCTGCAACATTTGGAACTGCAAAAGCTTTTGCAAAACATCAAACCTTCTTCACTTCTCAACATGTTAAGCAGCTGCACATCATGCAAAACCTCAATTTAAGTGAGAGGTGTAGGGCCTCAAAGGAAGCTGATATTTGTTCATTTTTCAAGAAAGCTGCATGCAAGTTTACTGGTACATCATCATCTACTGATGTAAATCCAAAACCATTCCCATCCACTTCTCCTGATCATTTCCTAGCTACATCATCACATTCTGAAGATTCTGATGCGATGTCTACCCACGAAAGTCTGTACCCTTACTGTTACAGTTTTAGGTGTGTGTGTGTTTTCTAAGTTACTTGAAGATAAAAATTTATATTAGTGAAGTGCATTAAGTTGACAAGTTTATTAACTGCTATTTAAATTTTCACACTGCATTCATAAAGCTATTTTTATAATAAAATTGTGTTACATTAAGTTTGTCTTTATTTATCTTAATTTCTTTTTAATTACTGTATTTCAATATTAATATCAAGGTAATACAGAGTTTATGGTATGATATGGTATAGTATGGAGTATAGTATTAGTTAAGTTTATTTTCAATAGTAACTCTCAAGCAACCAGAAGCTACATTTATCAGGCATTTACCAATCGCCCTGGGGGCTGGTTAACTGAAAGTATACTGTAGTGTGTACTACAGTATGGAAAGTAATTATCTCTGCATGGCAAGCAATATTTTCCCCTTTGAGCTTCTATGTATTTTAGAAATTTTTAATACTCAACACATTCCTTTTGCAACTTTTAAAGAGTAATGCATGTTATAAGACAAATTTAATAACCTATGTATTTGCAAGTTGTAGTTACATCTATTGAGATGATGTGCCTTATTACATGAGTAGTCTACCTCTGATAAAAGGAATCTTATTCCTGACAAATTAGCATTTTTAATCCATTTGATACTGGTAAATACACACACACACACATATGCATATATAGTTTTTTTCAAGGTTCCTTTCTAACTTCAACTGCTAAAAATCTTAGAGCCAAATTTGCCATCTATCCATAACAATAAAGGGTTGTTATGATATGCATTTTTTGCTTTTCTCTTAGTTTTATTTTTTATTTCTTCTAAATTTTAAAATTCTATATTCCATTTTTTGTGTTTTCTTATATTTCATATATTATTCTAAAGCATTTTCAATCCCTTTTACAACAATATAACAATTAGTGCATGAATATGTCTGTATTCACACACAGATTCACATACACGTATTTTAAAGGTAAGCACAACATAACTTGGAGTTTTGAAAATTTTAAATGTTTATAAGACCATCCATTCTTTATTCAGTGAATTCATTCTTTATACAGTATATTAGTTTTACAATTTGTTGACAGTTTTAACACACAAAGCTACTCATTTTATTGTTTCTCTGTAAGTGCCTTTTTTCTTTAGACCTATCTATTATAGTCATAATTTTAATTGCTGTTTTATACTATCTTGCTGTGGTAGTATCTGGTCCACATGGACAACATAGTCTCCTGGAAAAAACATAGAGTTTGACATCAGAATTTTAGGGTTTGTGTCCAGGCAATTGCAAGTACTGGCTATGTCGCCTCAAGTAAATCATTTAAACAATCTGAACCACCTCATTTGTGAAATAAAGTGGTAATACCCTCCATAATAACTAGCTAGTACAGTTTTTAGGATCAGTTAAAATCAGAAGTGTGGAAAGTTTCTGTCAGATCCAAATATGTTTGTACAAATGGTGGGCAACGATGTTCAGGATAACAAAGTCTGAATCTGCCAAGCTGATCACCTTAACTCAGGGCTACATCTGCTCAGAGGTTAACTTCTAATTTGTACAAAGTCTCCATGGGGACTAGTTGCATTTCTATAAGATTATCTTCATAAATTGCACAAATATTATCCAAATGCATTTCTCTATCTCAACAATTTTGTAGGCTAAGCTTTTAAAAATATTGATTGGGTTAACCATTTTTTTCCCTCCTAGTAAGTCACCAATTAATTAGCAGATAGAATACATTTATAAGAGCCCAGTTTTTATTGGTACTACATGCTTATTTAGAAAAACAGTAGCCATTAACATTGAGAGTTTTGCAGAAAGCAATATTGTAGCATTTGCATTAACATTAGTATATCTAGCAATGTTTTGTCCTCATTTTATGCCTTCGTTGCCACTGTGTCTAACACATTCTATGAAATCAGCATGGAGAATTTGTACTTCAACATATGAGGTTTAATTTATTATTAATCTGGTGTTGTGGATTTTGAAATATGCTGTCTAAATTTCCTCTTCAGGTCTGAAGCAATTATTTCCTGGGAGTGTTGGTTGCTGACAGTTCAGAACTGATTCTGTCCCAGAGATTGTCCTTGGCTGAAATGGCTGTCTCTTTCAAAGTTACATATGCTTCCCAGGGGCAGCCAGCATTCAATGACTAGGCAATGAAAGGTTTAAGGCCAATCCCCTTGCCTCAATTTGGGACATCACTGGGGGCTACCCCAGCTTCAAAGCTTTCCATGAAGCAGACTGGTCTTTATTGTAAATATATTATAGTTCAATTCCTCTCATACTTCTTTGCATGTGTTGTTCACAAGAGTACTTCTTTAAAAAGCACACAAATTTTCATCTCTGAGATGATTTCCAGGGAACTCAACTGTAATACCTGTAAAACTTTTAGAAATCTCTGAGGTGAATCTTCAGGAATGAGAGGTAGTTACTTAGTTTATAGCCATCTTTTCTTTCTTACAAACTGAACTTCAATTTTATTTAGTTCATCAATGGGCCCAGTGTAATTACATTATACAATATATATCCCAGACTTTATTGCAGTCAGGAGTGCCATGTGACACAGGTCTGACCAATGAGTTGTAAGCATAACTTACTGCTTTTTAAAGGGATTAAGTATGTTAATACCAGTAATTCTGCTCTTCAGCTTCTCTTTTTTTCTTTTTTTAGAAAGTATTTATAATACTGAAAATAAATGAGGTAAATACCAACATATTTGGAACTTCAGTTCTAACATCCTTTAGCTCCTGAACCAATGTCAGGCATCAGTTAACTTAGAACTTTCCTAAATTGAGAGACATGAACCATATCTGTTTAAATCATTGTTGTTTGTTGTTTAGGTATTGTAATATTCAGTCAAACTCAATCCCTGTCTAATATAGGTAGGGGAAAATACTTTTAGGATCTGGAATCAGATAAGACCTGAGTTGAAGTTTAGACTCTAAGTTGGAATTTGATTACCTACCCTTGACTCTTGGTTTACTCATGCATTCACCCTCAGCTCCTTTATTTGTAAACTGGGGAGAACATTACTTATGGCAACTGATTTGTAATGACTAAATGAGAGAATAAATGTAAAAGTATTTAGCACAATGCCTGGCATAACATAAGTACTTTGTTAATATTATTAATCTGTTTATTTTACATAGCCCTTTGCAGCTACCAAGTTTATTATTACAGATTAGAGTTTATCAGATGTCCTAAGGGCATGCTAGGTCTGAGTAATTCTGATAGGGTCCTCCCTCAGTGTATCACCAACCACCCAGTATTGTGGTCAGTTATTTACTGACCTGTCATTTCATGAAACCATGCTACCCAGTGTGATACAAAAAGATAAAAAAGGAAAGTGAGAGAGTGATTCAGTTTGAATCCCTGGGCAAGAGACCATAAGACAGAATTTAACATGTGGGATGTTTATCCAGGAGTGTTTTTAGATTCAACTCTTGTGGAAGGAAGGAGATGGAATCAAAATTTGGCAAAGAGATAAGTTCAGCTGTGATACTGATCCAGTGACAGACTCTATTGACCCTACATAGAATGGTGTAGCAAGGCCAAATTGGACTAAGGTGGCCAGGCCTTTATACTACTACATGGATCAGACATTGGGTATAGATCACCCAGGGAAGAGACACGACCTTGGCAAGGCTGCTCTCTGTAGCTGAAGCAGACCCTGAACAGACTAACAGCTGGAGGCTGTCCACAGCAGTCCCAATAGCTGAAACAACACATCCTTCACTGAAGAGAGTTCTGGTTAGAGGCTCATTTCAGTGCCCACTATAAATGGGAAGAAGACATACAGTAATAGGAAATCACACTGCTGAAACTTAAGTATAAAGTAACAAAATGTTTTCTAATGTATCAGAGACAGTAGCAGTTTTAGTTCCTGGCTAGAAGAATTTTTGATGCTGTTTTTTTTTGAAAGGACATAAATAGAAATTAAGCTTGCTTTATGCCACTTTTTTTTTCATCTTCAAAGCCCCACAATTTGGTCTTGCTTCCTGGAAACATAAGAACTATATGGTGTCCATGGTATTAGAAATAAAATACCTGAGACACCATGTGCAAAAGCTCTCATTGTTTTGAGTGAACTATATAGTCAGTTAAGCCAAATTAATTATGCTTTCATTGGTCTAGAATTAGTCCACACATAATTAATACATATGACACTAAGTCACTGATAAAACAATTTACATATATCACCTCACATAATCCATACAACTATGTTAGAAGGCTGAGGATATCACCTTTATTTTATTCATTCTGGAGAACTCTTTACCACATTCCTGAATTGCTATAGGGAAAAAAAATTAAGTAAGCACACACAACAATAAAATAAAGAGGTGGGAATTTATGTTTATGCTTCACAATTTATGTAACTGATTTCATGGTTCTAAAATATAAAAAGTTTATTCTCTTGAAATCAAACAACATGCATTTATGTACTCATTTATTATAGTTGTTAGATTGTCAATGTAGAGCCTAAAATGAACAAGTGTTCAGCCATTAATTAAACTTTGTTGAAATCAGGCTCAAAATTGTTGCAAAACATATTGCTTGGTAAGAGCATTTCTTTCTGATTTTCTATAACTATCTTTATCTTTCTGCCCTCTCTATTTTTCTATCTCTTTCTCTGCCTTTCTTATTATTTTTGGTTCTTCCTCCCTCAGCTTTCTTCATGTCTCTCTTCCCTTCTCCTGCCCTAATTCTTTCTCCTTCCCCTCACCCTTCTGTATCTCTCCTCTTCTCTCTCATCTTCCCTATCTCTGTCTTTCTCTCCTTTTGTCTCTGTGTCTTTTATCACTTTGGATGGCCTATTTATCTCTGTCTCTGCCTCATTCTTTCTTTATGTGTGTCTGTTTGTGTCTTTTATGTCTGTCTCTTGTATTTTTTTTATTCTCAATAATGTATAGAGTTCAACTAGGAACCATTTTACTTCTGTAGAGATCCTCAGAACTTCTAAATTAAGTCACTTTATTAAAATATTTTCTCATAATAACCATAAGTATAAGGCAACTGATTAAACAGGAGATAAATATTTAATGATAAATCCCTGAACACTTAGTTTTATTGAGCCCATTAAGTTTTTGGAGTCTTTAAAGTTCATTAGTTAATTCCTGCTGCATTTCTGTCAAATGGGCTTATGTTTTAATGCTCCCCAGAGAAGATAAAAATATGACTGACTCTCTACTTTGCATTGAGGTGGCTCTGTCAACTTTGTTTACATGCATACTTTAGAGCAGAGATAGGCAAATTACAGCTCATGGGCCAAATACCACCTGCTGTTTTTTTTCTGGTATGAATTAAAAATGGTGTTTACATTTTTAAAAGGTTAAAAAAGGGAAATATATGTGACCTGCAAAATCTAAAATATTTACTCTCTAGCTCATTATAGAATAAGCTTGCTGACACTTGCATTAGAGAAATTTTCATGGGAGTAGCCACACCCATGATTTCTCCAGGGCATTTAAAGCATACTATAACAACTTTTCCAACACTCTCTGGGGTCAAGTTTCCGAAAAAAAAAAAAAGAAAGAAAGAAACTGAGGCTGGGATACTTTATGTAAGTGGTTTAGTGAGGGAGTGTTCCCTGATGAAATCTATAATGGAGTAAAACTAAGAGAAAAGGTCAAGAGAACAAGTGGGGCAAAGATGTGGGTTCAGCCATCGTCTACACTCAGCATGATCTCACAGGGAGCTCTCTAATGTGAAGAATACCACAGAGTTTTTCCACCTTGAAGGAAGGGGTCTGGGCTTTAATACATCAATATCAGTCAGTCATTAGTAATGGGCTGTGGAAGAGGAAGAAACTTTATTCTTCTAGGGTCTTCTGTCTGGTCTAATAGTCAGATCAACATGAAACAGATTAAGAAGAAAAAATAACCAAATTTAATTACATACCTAGGTATAAGAGACCCCACATACATGAGAAATTCAGAGACAGAAGGTAAAAATAAGATATATGTGAGCTAAGGATGAGGTAAAGCACTTTGGGATAAAAAGGTCATTGCAGAAGAAGAATAAGAGCAGATGTTCAGCAATTAGAAATTTCCCCTGCCATATAGATAGGCCAAAAAGGTTATTGCTGACTTTTTTTTTTTTTTTTTTTTTTTTTTTTTTTTTTTTTTTTTTTTTTTTTTTTTTTTTTTTGCTTTTTGGTACGTAGGTAGCTCCCTGACTGGGAATCGAACCCAGGCTGCAGCACTGACAGTGCCAACATCGAAGCCTTAAGCCACCACACCATCAGGGAACTCCCCTGCTGACTTTCTTTTAGTGCCATTTTCTCGTGACACCACCTCCTGATCTTTCTGCCACTTTTCTGAGTCACTGCCTGTGCATCTCCAGCTGGCTGGCTCCCCTTGCTAGTTACCAATATTTGCTATTCTTACAACATGTCAGACATTGAGAGCAAAGAACAATCTGAACTTGATCAAGATTTGGATGATACTGAACAAGTAGAAGAAGAAACTGGTGAAGAAATAAAAATCAAAGCATTTCAGCTGACTGTTCTGAAAATTAAAAACCTTCAGATTCTTACAGCACTCCAAGAAAGGCTAGATAGTCTGGTAGAAACATCAACTGAATACATTGAAAGCTTGCCTAGGGTAGTTAAAAGGCAAGTGAGGAGGTTTGGCATGATGGCAACCATAGAGATCTCTAAAACCTCTCCTGGAAAATACAATTAAATGGTCATCCAGAATCCATCATGAGAAACCTTGAGTGGCACAGTGACAGCCAAGACATCCATGCATCATAAGTAAATACCTGAAGGTTAGAGAAAGGGGGTGAGCAGGAGAGAAGGGAGATAGCTGAGACAGATCATGACCCAAGCTGACCTTGACTAACTGAAGGAACGAGGAAGGAATAGAAATGCTGGCTGAAGAGCAACACAGTACTGGGTGGTAGGGAGGCCAAGTGGCAACAAAACTGGAGGCCAGAGTGTTGAGAACCCTGTGAAACCATGGGTGAGCTGGACCTAGCAGCAGTGTGTTAGAAACACAATCCAGGTGGGAATAGGGCCCATAGATGTAGCCCTACATCTCTATGCATGTGGAAACACTGTCAGGAGCGATTGCTGTGGAAAGGCTCAATAGCTAAAACATGGTCCTGGATAAAACACAGGCTCAGAAGAAGGAAGAAAGGCTAAGCTGGCTGCACTCACCCTGACCAACATGAGTGGCCTCAGCTTGTATTCCAAGGGCTTCCCCTCTCTCTCCCAGCTTTCCCAAAGAACCACAGAAAGCAGAGTCACCATGAACCAACCCACCCCAAAATGCAGGTGGAGGCTGGAGATACAGCTTAACCACTTCCTCTCTCTCCCACAGCTTGACCCCAGCACTATTTAGTGCCTGCTCTACAGCAAGACACCACAAAAATAACAACCAGAAAGAGAAAGAGATCTCCTTGGTACTGTCACAGGCAAAGTCCTTATGGTGAAGAAAAAGAACACAACAAAAAATATGAGTACCTTAGGATTCAAAGCCACTCAGAAATAAAATAAAAAATCTCCAGAAGAAGATCTTATAGATCTAGAAATGTATGAGCTAAGTGACATAGAGTACAAGGCTACAGTTCTAAAGTCTCTCAGAGAAATAAGAAATATTGGCAGAATACCATAACTAAGATGAATGAGCTCAGAAGGAAATTGTGAACAAAAGGAACATTTTAACTAAGAAATTGAAATTATAATAAAGAATCAGATGGAAATTTCAGAGATAAATAATACAATAAAAAAGTGAGAAATGAAATAACTGCCATAGGAAACAGAACCAACCAGATGGAGAAAATAATTAGCGATATTAAAGAATAAAACATGGAAAAAACACAGAAAGAAGAAGGTAGGGACTATACAGTCAAGAGGATTGAAAGAACTGTACACGAGCTGTCTGAATCTATTAGAGAAAACAATATTAGAATAATAGGCTTAGAAGAAGGAGCATTTAAAAAACTCTACAGAGAGCATACTCAAACAAAGAGTAGTCGAGACATTTCCAAACCTATGAAAAGGTCTGGAACCCCAAATTCAAGCAGAAAATAGTTCCCCCAGCTACGAGGACCCTAGCAGATCTTCTCAAAACACATTATATTAAAGATGACAAAAACCAAAGACAAAGAAACAATTCTTAAGGCAACCAGGTGGAAAAAAAGAACTATAAACTTTAAAGGAAAGCCCATCAGGCTATCATAAGACTTATCAGCATAAATTCTACAAGCCAGGAAGGAGTGGAATCAAATATTTAAAATATTAAAAGAGAGAAACTTCCAACCAAGAATAAATTATCCTAAATAATCCAGCAAAATTATCCTTCAGATATGAAGGAGGAATAAGACCTTCTCAGACACAGAAGCTGAGGAAATTCTCCAGCATGAGGTCGACATTTCACGAAATATTGAAGGAGGCTCTTCGACCGGAAACACAACATCAGAATAAAGGGAATAGAGTTGGGACAACAAATAAGGAATTAAAAAAAAATAAGTATGTTATTTACCCATGCTTCTGTTTACTATGTTTTAATGGAGAGTCCTGTTTACTTAACTACCTCACAGATGTGTTAGACACATTAAGTTAATTTTATGAAATGTGCCTCAGCCTTATCAAAAGTTTAACAATTTGGACCTATTTGCACCACAAGTATGATATACAGCATTTTGTTCATACCAGGGTTTGATAAATAAACTGAAAAACAAAAGTTAAGTACCTTATTCTGGATCTCAGCCAACAATCTTTGTGAGGCTCATATTTTAATACACGTAGATGGATATCCCACTATTTCAAAAGGTCAAAGGTATATTTTTAGGTATTTTTAGTTATGATCATATTGTAGAGATTATGGGACTAAAATAGAAATAGGAAAATTTGGGGGCCAAAAGTGCCACTGCAGAAATAAATCAAATCTTGTTCCAGCTTTTATATTTTTTCATATGGTTCAGTTGAAATTTCACAGTCCTTAATAAAACATTATCAATTTTTATCAAGCCTAATTAACTCAATAAAATTCTGGAATTTTTATTTTAAAAATGTAAACTATACAGTCACATTTAAAATACCTCAGGCTAATTACTGTTAATTTTTTGTGTGTGGTGAAGTTAAAAGCATTGACAGTAAGACTGAACTAATTGGATTGTAATTAGAGGACAGCTTAGAGTTTCTGCACTTATAAAATTACATTAGATTCATTTTTAGAGGTAATAGAGCTTCCATTTTGAAAATTTAGTATTAAGATCTTGGAATGTGTACACATTTTGTTATTTCTATAGCACTATCCATTCTGCTTCTGAGAGTTTAATTAACTACTGAAAATCCATAACAAATTGCAATAGTTCGTAGGAAAAATAATGCTGTGAAAAAACATTACGCTCTTCCTCTTCATTTTCAAAATTGTTTTGGTCACTCTGATTAGAAATTCTGTGCTGACTTTTCTGTACCCATAGTTCATTTGAACACAGTGGAACATAAAAATAATTTAATATAAAGATAGAATTTCATTTTTAATGAACTTAAAGTAGCAAAACTACTACTTTTCTTTTTCATTCCTTTAAGAAATAACTATTGACAAAGTGAAGGAGTAGATACTGTTTTGTCTTGTTATACTATAGGAGTAATGTCGTTTGCAGAGGAATTATTCTCTTAATAAAGTTGGAGTTTCAAGGGATATCAGTGTTCATCTATGCCATCTCTCCAGTACCAAAATGGTTCTATTTCAATCTAGAAATTTGAAATATGTAATTTGAAATCCTTAACAAAATTTGCATTTAATTAAAAATAAAATAAAAGGTTATTTTTGATAATTCCTTATTATGGAAGACTCCTGAATTAGTTAAGGCATGGGGAGAAGTTTCTCTTGAGCCTGCAGGATATCAGTTGCCTTTAGCTCAAAATAATCTGCATACAGCAGAGGCACATCTTAGGGTGCCTTGTTCTGAATCCCTGAAAGGCCAACTTCAAGAAAAGAGGTCTGTGTAACCTCTTATATGTCTTTGCACAAAGCAGCTCCTATTAACCTAGCATAATTCTCCTGAGATGGGTGTGTTGTGAGCTATTAGCAACTAATGCTCATAGCAGCTGAAGAATGGGCACAATAACCTGATAAAGTGGACCTGGGCAAGGAAGCAACAGTAATTACTACATAGACGATGACTGGAGATAGAGAGGCAGGCTACTGTAAACTTAACACCCCTTGTTGGCAGGTTGAAGCATCTCATGCACTCCGTAGAGGTCCATGACTCTTGAGTGGCTGCCTGGGATAGGCTGCAACATCCTATTTGCGGATACACAGCCATGTCCAAGAGGGGAGCATCAGCCTTATGAATAAGTTAGAAGTCTGAACTGCCTTCTAGATTAGAAGGTGAAGAGTGATAGAATGTCTGAGCTGGACAGCTTCAAAAGTCATCAGATTCAATACAATACTCTCATTTTAAAGAGAAGAGATTATACAAGGTCTCACAGCTGGCAAGCTATGATTAGTAGTAGAGTCCTGTTTTCTAACTTATAGTACAGGGTGTTATTCACTACTCCATGATTTATATCTGGGCTATGTACCTAACACCATAACATGGTCTGTGCTTCTATGATTAAGGAAAAGTCTGAATAACTATCAGTTAATTTTTCTCTGGCATCTAATCCATTAACCACTACTCCTATGACATGTGAAGTTATTCTCCAAGTTGCTAACTAGTATGTTTTTAATAAACTTTCTATTTTATTTTATTTTACATGTATATTTACAGAATTATTATGAAGATTGTAGAGAAAGTTCTTATATATTCCACATCATTCTTCCTGTTGTTAATATCTGGCATTAGTATATATTAATATTTATATATCTATACCTGTATCTGTATCCATACCTGTACCTGTATCTCTTTCTCTATCATTTCTATCTCTATCTCTTCTATATGTAAACATATATATCTTAACTAACTAAAATTGGTTCATACTGATGTCTTCAACTTTAATCCATAACCACATGGATCATTCTGGCTTCCTTCCTTGTAACCTCCCACTCCAACAATGGATCTGGCTTCCACTCTCTGCTATCCACTTAATTAATTGTTCAATTTTAGTATATATGTATATTTTCAGAAATGTTAATCTATACACCATGAGAAATAATTTTGTTAACTAGAGCACAATAGTTGCATATAGTTTCTTTAGCTTTTACTTGTAGTTTTATAAACCCAGCTTGACTTATTTCCGCAGTTTTTCACCCACCTCCTTCAGTGAGGTTGTTTAAAACTTTTTTTAATTCATTTTAATTGTTAGACTTATTGGGGTGACATTTGTAAGCAAGGGTTACATAGGTTTCAGGCATACAATTC
>PVJL010008304.1:14508-49508 GCA_004026885.1 Lyroderma lyra
AAAAAAAAATGCTTAATGTCTTATTTTTACAATTGTAATGTCATATATTCTGGAAAAGGCACAATTGCAGATACAGTAAAAACATCAGTGATTTCCCAGGACTTGGAGAATGGGATATGCAAGTTGAATAGGTAAAGTACAATGTTCTTTGAATGAGTGATGAAACATTCTTTCTGTTTCTATTTTCTGGAATAGATTGTAAAAAGGTATCATTTCCTCTTTAAATATTTGGTACATTTTAGCTGTGAAATCACCTGGGCCTGGTGCTTTCTTTTTTAAAAAATGTATTGGCAATTTAATTTATTAATAATTTAAGGCTCTTCAAGTTAATTAGTTCTCTTTTATGAGTTTTGGTAATTTGTGTCTTTCAAGGAATTGGTCCACTTCATCTAATTATAGAACATGTAGGCATAGAAATGTTCTTAGTATTCTTTATTGTTATTTTAATGTTTATGTGATTAGTTGTGATGAACCCTCTTTCATTTCTGATATTAAAAATTTGGGTCTTCTCTCTTTTATTCTTAGTTAATTTATCTATGGGTTTATCAATTATATTGATCTCTTAGTTTCACTGGGTTTCTCTATTTTTGTTTGTTTTGTTTTCAATTTCACAGATTTTTATAGTAATTTTTATTATTTTACTACCACTTGCTTAATTGTTTTTTTCTCTTGTTTCCTAAAGTTTGAGAGTACCTTATTGATTTTAGATCTGTCTTTTTTTCTAATACATGTATTTAATGCTATAAATTTCCCTCTAAACTCTGTTTTCACTGCATCTTACAAATTTTGATAAGCTGTATTTTATAAAATATTTTTATATTATGATCTTGAGTGTCTTCTTTGACCCATGTGTTATTATAAATGTGTTGCTTAATCTCTGTTGGGAGCCATGCAGGCTGGTTTTAGGGAAATGTAATTTGTTTTACTTCTGCATCTGGAGGGTGAGTACTTGGAAGAATTGCCTTGCGGAACTGACTCCCTCTCATTTACTCTGACCTTCAAGTTAACTGGAGGAGAGTCAAGGGTGTGTACTGCTCACTGAGGAATGTGGCTGATCCCGCCAGTTCCTTGGGAGACACAAAAGAAAGATAACTGGATAATGGAAGACATGGCCCTAGGAAAACTGACCTCCTTTGTTTGCTCTGAACTTTAGGCTATTGTTAGAGAGTTAATGGTAGTTGATGATCTGCTTTTGAGGGAGGAAATGCAAATTTGTTTCTGATGTACTGCACTACTCTGTAGGTATATATTAGTGGGGGGAAATAAACTCAGGGCTTCAGTATTTACTGGAGTCCTCCTGGTAACTCTCTTCTCTGTCTCTTTTCATTAATCCTCACTCCCACCCTCAGGCTGTTCGATTCATCGGCTGGTTCCAATAAATCTCCAAAGATTTTTGGATTTTCCAGATGTCTTTGATTATTGTTGGTTTCTCTTTTGAATTCCACTGTGGTCTAAGAACATACTTTGTCTGATCTTTATTCTTTTAAATTTGTTAAGGTGTATCTTAAATGGTCCAGAATGTCATGTATCTTAGAGAATGTTCCATGCAAGTTTGAAAAGAATGTATATTTTATTCTTGTTGGATGGAGTAGTCCATTAATTGTCAATTAGATCAGGTTGATTGATACTGCTGCACAAGTCAACCATATCCTAATTAATTTTCTATGTGCTTGACCTATTAATTACTAACAGAGATGTTGACATCTCCAATTATAATACTAGATTTGCTTATTTCTTTTTTCACTTTAATCAGTTTTGACCTCATGTATTTTGACACCCTGTTGTTAAATTTAGGATTATGTCTTTTAGAGAATTGATTCTTTTGTTATTATGTAGAGTTTTTCTTTATTTTTAATGAATTTTCTTGCTCTTAAGTCTACTTGTTGTCAAATTAATTTTAGTTACTCTTTCTTTGATTAATGTTAGCATAGTATATTTTTCTCTCTTTACTTTTAAACTATCGGAGCCTTAATATTTGAAGCAGATTTCTTGTGCAGTTTGCTCTTCCAAGATAATTCACTTATTTTTAGTGGGCCCAGTTTCTTTCTTATTATAAGGACTGGAGTGATGACTTCCAAGCTTTTTATGTGTCAGCTAAAACCAGAAGTCCTACTAATCTCTGAAATACCCACACCTTCTTGTTCTCTTCTTTCTCTTCAGGCAGTATGAAAATCCTTCCCTATTTTTCTTTCAACTTCTTTCAGAGGGTTTCCTCAGCAGAACTGTTTGAACTCTGGTAACACTGTTTCTCCTTTAAATCATAGCCATCTGACTTAAAATTTACAGATGAATGTGAAAACTCTCTTAGAAATCTTGCTACTTCTAACACCTGGTCCCAACAATGATGTCAGCTTCATTCATCCTTTTATGAAACATTCATAAGTACTTTCGTGTAGAGATTCCACTGTGTTTTCTTCCATTTTGGCTTCCTTTGCAAATCCTGCAAGATATCAATCCAGTTTTATGAATCCCAACCAAGAACCTAATTTAAATTCATTCTCATGGGGTCCTGAAGTTCATAAAAAAGTAAGGATTACAGAATGGGTTATTCAAGTATCTAATTTAAATGTTTCTAACAGTCAGGATATGTTGTCCTGTGCAGATTATAGTAGATGACAAATAATAGTATAGATTGTCCATAACCATAAGTATGGCAAGAAGCAATCCAGAACAGGGCAGGGCAGGGTTGAGCAACATCTTAAGAACACAGCTTTTAAAAACTATATATTTTTTACTCTGTCAAACCTAGTGTGTTGGATGTTTGCATTTTGTCTCAAGATGGCTGCACCATCTGCATTTATTTATCAGAGAAAAAAGTAAAAGTCTCTATATTCTCTTTGTTTATATCAATTTATGTCATACAAGTACCCCTAGTACAAGAAAAACTAGGAAAGTAAATGTTTAACTTCTGCAGTCTTTCTAGGAAGTATGCTAGGGAGAAGGAGTTGAGAATGAGTGTAAAGTAATGCATGGTGGCATCCTATGTTGACTGGCTCACACAAAGTTCAGAAACAGTGAACTCTCTCATTTGATCCTTACCATAACTCTCTGACATCGAAAGAGATGGTGGACAGTCTGATGTGCATTGAAGGGCAAGTATTCTGACTTTGATATTGTTTTTCTTTCCTCTCATCTTTTAAGGCCTGTTTCATAATTGTATTCCTCCATAAAAATGAGCCATTCCAGTCTCTTTTCATAAAGAAACTCTTATTTTCTAGATCACTCATTTAGTATGTATGTGTGTCAGTTTAGGTCCTTTGATAAGCAGAGGGTTACACAGAGTTAGAAGTGTTGTATTGGGGGATAATATTTATGAGAGATAAAATGGCATAAATCAGAAATTGGACAGAAACAGTCTCAGACTATGAATCAGATGACACAGAGTTTTGACCAACCCAATAAGGAGCTCTTGAGAAAAGATTTCCATTAGTGGAGTTTTGTATTAGGCAGGAATGATCAGTCCTCAGTATTCCCGACTATGATAAGCATTGGCTGAGAGATTCTTGAGAAAACTATGAGTTTGATTCAAATGTTGCAATGATTCCTGAAGGCCCTACAGATAGAGACTGTCAGCTAACTTGGTCTTTTGATAGATGAATGGCAAGTTTCTTGAAGGGCAAGCTGGATGGTGTACCTCCATTGCTGCCAATAAATGATTTTTCAGTCATCTTAATTATCAAAATGTGCACAAACTCTTGTTAAGTCTCTACTGTGTATAAAATGATCTACTAAGCTATTTGATGTTTCAAAGAAGTATAAGACACTTGCTGTGTTGGCTATTGTCTGTTTTCCCCTCTAGATTCACTCTTCATCCTTCCCTACCTTGTTCTGTGTTCCTGGTGTTTGCCCTGTATGGAATGTACTGCAGAGTTCCAGTGCCCTTTGGTTTCCAATTGGATCTGAAAAATAAGGAACCTCAGCAACAGATTAAAGGGAGGGAGAAGAATGAGGAGGAAACACTTTCCCCTTTTTGAGGTCACATTAGGTTGACTGTGTCCCTTGCCCCAAAGTCATTATTCCTCTAAAGATTCTTCAGTGGCATTTTTTCTTCTTTGAGGTTCTAGTAACCTCTCTTTCTCTTTATCTCTTCATTTTTTGAGGCACAGGGGTAGAAATAACTACAACTATCTGTAAAAGTGCTGATAGTTTTTTTTTAACTATTTGTTTTAGTTTTCCTATACCCTGTACAAAACTTTATCAGACACTTTGTAAATTGAACTTCCTAAATTATCTTAATTGGAGTGTGCCATCTCTTTTAAGTTGGGACCCCAACTTGTGCACTTGCTTTTATTTATATGCACATGTCATTTCTTTTTTGGGGGAGTGGGTGGTTCCCTGGCTGAAAATCGAACCCAGGCTGCATTATTGAGAGCCCCGAAGCCTAGCACCTACACCACCAGAAAACCCACATGCACATGTCATTTCTATTTTATTAGCTTGATATAAGCAATTTGAGAAAGAAGCTTACTCTGGATTCTTAATAAACATACATCTTTTATCCAACATAGTTTTTCTCATGAATACTTGTTGATTTCTTCATTAATCCATTCAGTTCAACAAAAACATATTTAGTGCCTACTGTATGTCACATGCTATGTTAGATACTATACACAGAGATATTAGTCCAGTTCTCAAAGAGAAGCCTAAAACACAGACACAAATTATAAAGTATAGTCAAGCAACAAAGGAGCTGAGATTAAATACACCCAGTTCAACTATGAATGCCAGGAGGACAGTGTGATTATTTTTAACTTAGGAAATTAGAAAACAATTTGCTGAAAATGTGACACTTGAAGGAGTTGAATGAGTTTTGAGAGAGGTATCAACAGGTAGGATAAAAAACAAAAAGGTATGATCAGAGACTCAGGTTCAATGTGGCTAAAGAATGGAATGAAGAGAAAGACAAACCTATAAAAGTTTGCAGAAGCTACCTCATTAACATCATGAAGTGTACTGCACTCTATACTAAGGATCTCAAATGTTATTATTCTATAGAGTACCATTGGAGGGTTCTATTCTAAAAAGCTATGAGAATGGGCACACCTACATTTTGGAAAGTTGGTCTGATGGTACACAGGAGGGTGAAACAGAGAAAAGTGAGACTAACAGTGAGGCCAGTTTAAGAAGCTATTACAATAGCTCAGGTGAGAAGGGAGGAGACCCTGAACTAAAATAGTAGGGAGTACTACTACTTCTGATGATACTGTTGCTACTGCTGCTGCTGCTGCTGATGATATAGAAACCTGAGGAATGATTTGAGGATGGTGCTCATTGAGTCATCAAGGGAACAGGAAGATGCCTCTTCTTTGCAAAAGAACTATAGCTTGAATGGCACTTGAATACCAGTAGCAGTATAAACTGATTTTCAATTGTCTGTAGTAATCTGGAAGTAAACACTCTGCCCTAATGGAGACCGAACAGTTATGTTAGTGTTTATTACTGCTTTAAAATGAGAAGAATGAGTTATCTCTTTTTCAAATTTCCTGTGTGTTGTGTATTGAAACCATTTTTAAAAAGAATATTCAATGGGAAAAGAAACTTCATGGAAATTATATATAAATAGACTATTACTTTTTGACTTTGCCTATTTTCATTTTCCATCACACATGATTGCAAATTTGCCTCTACCAGGAAATAGCCTTGTTTTATTATTGGTAGCTTAATTTTTTATTTTCATAAAAACAAAGAGTTATATAGCCTGGTGAAAAGAATTGGAAAGCAATGGTACTTCTTGTGAAAAAGTACTACATTTAAAACCATAGCATTTTAAATAACCCTATGCTATAAGTTTTGGTATCTACTTGAAGAGATTCTATTTTTCTGTTGATAACTTACTCATGCAGGTCCTGGTGTCATTAATGATAATTATTGTGTACTTTTCAAGAAGAGAATACAATTTGCTCTAAAAATAACTCTGGAAAATATCTCTTATTCAGTCCTTCAGAAATCCTATATTAAAAACATTACACATTGTGCCTCATATTGCTTGTTGGTGCTCTTTTTGTCATCAAAAACAAATATTAAAAAATTGTATGCATTTTTACATAAAAGAGGTGAAAACTTAAATAGATGAAAGAGCAAGAAATAGAACAATTGACAAAAAATATATAAATGGAAAATGAGCATATGAAAATGTTCGACTTAAGGAATAATAAAAAATTCACATTAAACCAACAAGAGAATTATGTTTTAACCATAAATTTGCAAATTATAAAATATTAATACCCAGCCTTAACTAAAGTTGAATGAATTAAGTTTCCTTATCTAGGGCTGATATAAATCAGTATAAATTGCCTCAAGTTCACTGGAGGGCAATATGAATATGTATTAAGATATTTAAAAATATTCACGGTCTTTGAGCCATCAATTTCATTTCTAAAAACAAATCCTAGCAAAATTAAGACAAATGTCCACTAAGATTTAGTGAAAGTGTAATATTTGTAGTGTTATTGATAGCAAAGAGTTTATAGTATATACTTGTGGAAGAGAGTAAATAACCCACAACAGAAATTTGTTTAAATATATTTATCTAAAATGTTTATTTTATATAACCACCTTCTCCCACACAGCCTTCTCATGCCCCAGTTGTGCCAACACCAAGAAGTTACTAACTCTTTATAGAAGAGGAAAATGACGGTGTTAAAATTCTGTGAGACTCCTAAGCATGTCTTAGAAATCAGAAGAGAAGAGTTTGGACCTAATTTCTGATGGCAAGGGGGAGATATGGGAGCACTGATATTTTACATTTTACAAAGTTATTCTGACAGAAGAATTGAGAACATACTAAAAAATAATGACTCGGACAGAATCATCCCTTTCAAAGCTTTTCTAACTGCTTTTCTAAGGAAAGCTTGAAAGCTTATCTAAGAGAATGGTGGTGGTAAGAATAAAGGAGGAGGGGATGTTGGGGAAATAACTAAGAGAAGAATTTCCAAATCTGTTACCAGTAGAATATTGAAGAGGAAAATAGATAGAAAGGAAATGCCAGGAGAAGTTCCAGGTTCAATGGCTTGATCAAGGAATCAGGAATTGTTTTTTAATTGGTTGTAGTTTGGAGAGAGGGATGACTTGTTTTAGACAAGCTGAGTTTTAGGTGTCTGGTGAATGTGAAGCCTTCAAGTGAAATTCTCTAGTAAATAAATGTAGATATGAGCCAAAGAGAAAAGAGAAGGGCTTAGGTCGGAGATTGAGATTTAGGAGCACTGATACATACTGCTAGTTGAGGCCATGGACTTGAATAGGATTTCCCATTGGGAAAGAGTAGTAGCAGTGACTTAAGATAAAAGAAACCTAAAATGGTTGGTGGACAGAATAAGTCATAAATATCAATCATGACCTCATGACAGCTTACAGAAATAATGATGATAACATCTACCTATCTTCCTTTTCATGTTGTATCAGTTTAAGTGTTTTAACTGAATTTGTTTTTATTTGCTCCATTTTCTTTGTTGTTACAGAGTTCTTGTTGGTGCTTAATTTTGAAATTTATAGTTGAAGAATGCCAAAACATACATATCACTAGAGATCTGGAAAAGGAGTTGGAAGTAATAAATGGAGTGAATGCATTTTCAGCTGGAAAAGAGAGGGATGAATTGTGATAGGTGAGAAATTTTTTCTTTTGTAGTAAAAATATGGGGAGGGAAGGAAGGAAGGAAGGAAGGAAAGAAGGAAGGAAGGAAGGAGGAAGGGAAACTCTGTAAGGGGATGGAGATATAAGACATTCAAAAGTGGGGACTATAGTGGACAATTGTGATTTTGATGGTCCGGATTGTGAATTCCTTGCCTATTTAAAATGAATCAAAAAAAAAAAAAACACAACCATAATGCAACACATAGATAATGCATTGTAGAATAGTATACTTGAAACCTATGTAATTCCTGTTAACCAATGTCAACCCAATTAAGTCTAACAATAAAAAAAAAAAGATAGGTGATAGAACTCCAGCTTTCACTGTCAAAAACTAAAAAGTAAAAAGATATACTCTGGGTCCATTACAGAAGCGTGGCCAATTGACTGTTCCTTCCTAAGACTTGGAATCTTGAAAGGTAATACAGTGGTGCAGGTCATTTATAAATTATATTGGATGGTGTGGCTGAATAAAGAGTCCATGTGGTGTACATAGAGATAAGGCACTGAATACCCCACTGAAGTAAAGATTTGCTGTTCAGCTGTAGTAAGTGTGGTCAGCAGACAGCATCTAGGTGTCAGCAACTTTAGAATCTAGTGAAGCTACAGAGCCACCTCGGTGAAGATTATGCCTTTTCCTGGACAGTTTGCATCTGGTGACTGTACAAAGTAATTATATAAAGACAGCCATTTCAGCTCAATGCAGAACCATCTTATGGGCATTACTTCCTCCTGAGCTCCCTACCAGGTTGGCAAAAACTTTGCTGACTTTGTATCACAATTCTTAATCTGCCTAATCCTTCCCTCTTTCCCTTATCTTCACAGTTTTTAATTCCTAATAAACATCTTTCACTCCAAACTTCATCTCAGTGAATGTCTCTGGTGAACCCAACCTCTAACATTCTGACAGTATTGTGACATGCATCCAGTTCCTCTGTCACCAATGGTGAAAATCTAAGCAGAACATTTGTATAACAGGATCTGGATTTTGTATGTATTGGTGGAACCCAGTTCTATAACATTCTTATCAATTATGTGATCTCTCAGTCTTCTTTCAGTAAGTTCCTTTTCTGCTAAAGATTTTTAAAA
Source organism: Lyroderma lyra (assembly GCA_004026885.1). Taxonomy (NCBI): domain Eukaryota; kingdom Metazoa; phylum Chordata; class Mammalia; order Chiroptera; family Megadermatidae; genus Lyroderma; species Lyroderma lyra. Next base: position 23,225 of record PVJL010008304.1, read on the forward strand.
AATAGTAAAATTTCATTATTTGTAATTAAGAACCTGGCTGGTGCAGTGTGTGTTAAAATTTAAGTATTTTCAACCACCCTGAAAAAATAGTTCGTTTGTGCTTTAAAACATTTTCTGTAGAAGGGTCCCTTCAGACATGATATCTTAACCAAAAGGAAACAAGATAACTTTGGGTTGACACAATTTGAAAGATGTCTTATTTTGGGTTCCTTTAAATAGATACTGAGACAAATACTTGAGTGCTGGTAGTTTACTTGGGAGCTGAACTCTGGAAGCACAAAGTAAGAGTACATTATTGAGAAAACCAAATTTGTGAGCAACTAGAGTTTTATTTTCACTTGGGAACCTTCTAGGAAACTGTGCTATACATATTTCAGAATTGATGTCCCCAGAGGATGGGAAAGCTAATGCTTTTATCCAACGTTTTTCATCCTTTATTGGTACATTTTTGCTTTGTTTTTGCCTAAAGAAATAATAATTCTGGCAAGTCACAATGAATAGGTATGTATGAGGTGTGATAAAAAAAATATGGTGATGTTAAATGCCGCTACTGAGTGCTATCCAATGAAAAGACATTGATACAGGAAGTGACATGTTGAACATTAGTGATGGTGTGTGACAAGTTTCAATTTGTTTGGGGCAGTCCGTCTGTTGTGACTAGGTGTGTTTTAAAGTGTGCCATAAATCACAGATCACAAACAATACACTAATGTAAATTTCTGTTAAATAAAAACATTACAGTAAGTCCTCATCCATCTTACTCATATTCTCCAGATCTGGCACTGTGGACTTCTGGCTCTTCCCCAAAGTCAAAATGACCATGAAAGGTAAATGTTTTGAATCAGTTCAGGACATTGAGGCAGCCACAACAATGCAACTAAAGATACTCATGAAAGAGGACTTCCAGGATTGCTTCAGAAAGTGGCAAGAACAGTGAAATAATTATGTTTAAAGTGAGGGGAAGTATTTGGAAGGGAATTAATCGCAATGTGTCTTTTACTTTAAGAATTTTTTTTAATTTGAACATTTACTGTATTTTAAAATCACACTTCATATGTTGATATTTGCTGTAGGTATTTTGGGTTACTTATGAAAATGGTTACTATAAGTAAGAGCTAGAATCAATAGCACAGGCTCAGACCTGGTAACAAATATGGTGTATAATGGCAGTGGGAATCTCTGTTTTCAACACATAGTTGGTCACAGTGGATATAAGGTGTGGAACTTGAGTGGAAGACTATGGTAAGAATGAGTGGTTCAACAAGCAAGGAGAAGAGCATGTCAAGGAGTCTTGGTGGTCCTAGTAAGGTCAGGCAGAGAGGCAAGTTGACCATTAGAAATCAGGAGCCAGATGTTTCTGCATTAGGGTTCATGATTCTCCTGCCTAGAAAAGGGGAACTTCAAGTCTAAAGCAGAGTCTCTAGCTCAAGGTGGTGTTAGAAGCCTAAAGAGATTGCAGGAACAAAACCAGTAAAGAAACTCCACTTTCTAATGTGGAAGACAAGGTAGAAAATCAAAGCTTATGAACCAAAAGAACACTGCAGGAATCTGTGGTTATTAAATTTTGCCTGATAGTGAACTCCATTTGATGTGGAACTAGATCAACTCAACCTGTTCCAAACTCATGTTAGAATTGACTTAAGTCTGCAGGTGGGTGTCACTTGGTAGTTGATAAGAGTGGGGCTAGAGAGATATCAAAACAGAGGTCTAGCAGAGCCTCTTATTTTTCAGCCAGACTCTTGATACCTTTGAAGATCTGAATTGATTCCGTTATCATATTTCTCCAACAAATTCACAGGAATACACTGGGGGTGTCATAAAAAAGTATACACATTTTAAGAAATGTTATCTATTAATATATATTATTTTATTTTATATTAATTATATTATATTAATAATTTAATATGTATTACTCTCCGAAGTTAAATTGAATTACAGTAGCAATTGTAGTATGACATTTGATCAAAAGATGGTAGTAATCAAATGAACAGATAGGGTAGTCAAAGAAAATGGCAGAAGCACAATTGTTTGAGGATCGCAAGACCATTTTGAAGTAGTATTTGAAATTTGAGAATGTTGTTTGAATTTCCCCACATTTCCCTAACTTAATACCCCTTGATTTCTACCTATGGAAGATCTTAAAGGATGTGGTGTACCATAGAAAACCAGCTACACTGGTAGTATTTTGGTAAGAAACTGAAACAGTATGTGCAGCGATACAAGTGGACACTTTGGTCAACGTTGCTCAAGCAGTTTGCAGTAATCAGAAGGATCTGGACACCAATGGTAACCACTTTGAGCACCTCATAATTGCAGAAGTCAAACGTGACTTGTATTTATCTTTTATAATTGGTATATATTGCATATTACAATTTTAATATGCTTAAAATGTGTGTACTTTTTTTGGCACCCTCTATATTTCTAGAATGTCAGTACAAGTAATTAATATCCATAATCACTGTGCTCATACATTTATCAATTTCTACTTAAATGTTGTGTTCAAAATATCTATTGTTCTCCTTTTATGAGTAAGTGCTGTGCAGAATAGGAAAAAATATATTTTCTTCCTTGCAGAAGCTTGCAATATTAAATGTACATGATTTCCATATTGTATGTGTCTCTAGCATCTGGCATACTGTCCAGTACATAACAGATATTTGGCATATATCTACTAAATCAAAAACTCACAGAGAAATCCAATGTCTCCCTAAAATAATGAAAGCCCTGTTCTTTCAAGTTGAATAGTGGAGAAAGAATCTCCACCTGAGAAGGAAAAGATAAACTTTGTAACACCAAAACTTACCTCTACTATTCACCTTCCCACTAAGTCCTATTGCCAGTGCACTAACTTAAGGAGACATTTATCTCCCCCAAAGTGAACTCATGACCCTTCCTCAAATGCAGAAAATGACACATGATATTAACATAAAACAGTCAATAGCTTGCACTTATAATTCTTGGCACATGTTAAGTACAGTTGGCCTTCTGTATCCATCGCTTCCACATCTGTAGATTCAACCAACCTCAGATAAAAAATATTTGGAAAAAAGTACTATGTTGTTGATGTGTAGTATGTAGTTAGGCCTACAATGATTGTATATGTACTGAATATGTACAGACATTTTTCTTGTCATTATTCCATAAACGATACAGTAGCAATTCTATACATATCATTTACATTGTATTAGGTATTATAAGTAATTTAGAAATGATTTAAAGTATATGAAAGGATGTGTGTAGGTTATATGCAAATACTATGCCATTTTACATAAAGAACTTGAGAATCACCAGATTTTTTATTCAAAGTGGGTGGAGGGGCTGTCCTGGAACCAATTCCCTAAAGATGTCAAGAGATATCTGTACTATATAAGCATTGTATGCATATCAACTCATGGAATCCTCACAAAAATCTGTGGGATAGGTACTATACTTATCAAGAAACAGAATGGTAAAATAACTTATATACGTTTACCGAGCTAGGAAATGCCAAGCCAGGATTTCAGCTCAGGTAGCATGACTTGAGGGTTTGTCTTTGTAAGTATTACTCTATCCTGTTCCAATAATTTATTCAGATGCACAAAGAACAAAGGGAAGTAATCCCTGGGAAAAACATATGATGGACAAATTGCTTATACAGTAAGGCTTATTTATCTTAATCTTTGTTTCCCTTACTTCAGCAAATTACTTCACGTGGCAGGCGCCATCTTTCTCCTTCCACTTTTCAGTGTCCTCTAAGGCCCGAGAGTATGAAAAAGCAACAGGAGGCACTTTTTTTCTCTTTCTAAAGCCTTCTTCTACCAGAACCTGTCCCTTCCTCATGTGACGACACTAGTGATGTTCATCCTTTATAAGAGACTTTACATGCCATGCTTCCATCTTATTTCAAGAGAAAACAATTGTGAAACTCTAAAGAACTATTAAAAATCAAAATGTTATCCGTACTTCGCAGACATAATAACAGTTAAAAGATGTTGCTTGAACAAAGTTTTAGGTGAAAATGTCATATATACAAGTATCAGCAGAAATGTTCAGAGTCTAATTAGTGATCCATTGATTTTTGGTAGTTACACACTGAAACATCTTAAAGAAAGGTGACTATACAATTAATTTAATGATGGACAGAAAAGACTGAAGCTGTTTTTTATTCAAGAAAGAATCAGTCATTTTTATATTTGGATCAGTTCATGCTGTACTACTGATCAAAACTATTTGAAAGTATAAAGACAGAATACTTAAAAAGTTTTCTGCTTCTTTATCATGTATTCATTACCTAAAAGCCAGTATAAACATTATTCCTTACCAATATTGAATTTAAATTTGGTTTTTCCTCTTAGTATGGAAGACAATACATTGATTTGTATATTTTGACTAACATATCTAAAGGAAATAATTAAAAAATATCACTTCATATTTTCTTTGGAATGTGTGTAAAATTTGCCACACCTTAGGGTTTTTAGCATAATAGCTACTGAAAGGCTGGAATTTATATTTTAGTGACTTCATAGATTTTACCTAAATATACACATTTACACAAAAAGAATATATTTTTTTAATATGTCTGAAGATTAGCAGTCATATTTGTTCACTTTTAATATTTAGTTACCAATAAGAACATGAAAATTAATAAATTGAGGGGCTTTTCATTGTTGGTTTTCTTCTGGAACAGATATCTTGTCTTATTCTGTGCTGACTTTGTTTATAAAAAGTAAAAGATACTTTTCTCAGTGCAAATATAAAATCTTTCTGTACAAGATTTATGGAACTAGTGTCACATTCATTTGAATTTTTCAACTCAGACATGGCAAACATCCAAGCAATTTATAAATGTTACTCATAAATTGTGTCCACTCTAGTTCTTAAATTTCTGAAGCTGTTTCCCACTGGAGAATAAAAATGAATTTTAAAATACCATTGCATTTTATTGAACACAGTACAAATGTTTATGAATATTCACTGTAAAATTAGAGGTTATTGGAGCCTTAAGATTTGAATTAGCCTAAAAATGTAGTTTTCTGTAGTCCCTGGTACTAAAAGTGTTACTGTGGAGATACTGTTGAGAAAATTTTTCCATGAGTTGAAGAAAATTCAGGATTCCATGGAAGTAGCAAAGATTTAAAAGGTCTGAAAATGCTGAATATGGGGCCTGGGTGCAGAAACTGAGGAGATTTACCTGGGAGGCCTGAGGGCAAACATGGTATTATTCTTCAGGTGTAGAAATGTCTAGTTTTGAAGAAGGGGTGTGTTTTCTCTGTGCACTCTCAGAAAACAGAACCAGGACAAAAAGGGGTAAAGATAACATATTTTTAACTCTTTATAACTTTGTTAAACAGAAACTGTTCACTAAGGAACACTTCAGAAGGTAAAGGGCTCTCCATGTCAATAAATGTTCAAGTAAAAATTGGATGCCTATTTGTGTTTTAGGGATGAAGTTGATGGAATCCCTTCAATAGATGAGAGGTAGGGTTAGATCATTTTTACAGTCTCTTTCCTACTTAATGCTTTTTGTTTGCTTCTTTAGTTCTAACCTAATCACCATCTTCATACTGAAGGTCACAAATGCCAACTGAAATAGTCTTTATGATATAATGTGGTAATGCTCCATTACTGTTTTAAACAGAATGGCTTCTAATGATCTGGTAATTACCTTTAGAATCTAATTTCCTTTTTTAAAATTCATTTTTATTGTTAGACTTATTGGGGTGACATCTGTTAGCAAGGATTGCATAAGTGTCAGGCATACAATTCTACAGTGCATTGTCAACTTATGAACAAACAAACAACCCATGGACACAATCAATAGTTCAATGTTTATTTGTGAATGAGTGGGTTAGGGAGGGGAGAAAGGAGAGGGGGTGGGAGAGGAGGGAGGGGAAGCTAAATATAAGGTGATAGGATCTAATTTCTACATACCATTTTAATACATTGAGTTATTGTACTTCAGATGTCTGCAAAACAAAAATAGTCACAAAATTAATTATAAAAAGTAATGATGTTCTTACATATAAAAATATGAGAAGATTCTATATAAAATAATGAAACAATTGTATTACCCAAGAATAAGCCAGATTAAAAAAATGTGTTAAGACCTATATAAAGAAAATTTAGAAATTCTATAGGAGGACCAAAAATACATTTGTTCAAATGCAAAGGCAGGTATCATTTTTTACTGAAAAAAAACTAATCTATAAATTCAATACAATACTAATTATAATTCCAATGTTATCTTTGGAAGAATGAAATAAAATGAAGCTCTTAATAGACTGGAAATATAAACATCAGATACCAGTCCATAGAATAGAGATAAAGAAGAATAGCAAGAGGTGATAAAATGGAACAATGTTTACCTTTTTTCTGTTGGCACCGAGAATGCTCACCATTGGTATTTGCAGCTTCAACATTTATCCTGAGATAACTTGCACATTATGGTTCTAACCTTACCCCAAAGTTAAACACTGATCATCATATACATTTCTGTTATATTTGGATTAGAGACACGTTCTGTTTAGAAATAATGCAAAGAACAGTTTTTATATTTTATTTTCACATGGAAAATCAGTCAGATTTGCTTCAGCCTCAAAGAACATGTTTATGTAAAATTAAATGAATGTGGCAAGCAAGCTACACCTTTTTTTTTCTAACTAGGAAAAGGGTTACAACATAATCTAAAGGCACTATAATTAAAGTGCTCAAAGGGAATAGAACAATAACTAAAAAGAAAACAATAAAAAGCCTAGATAAATGAATATTAGTAGCTTATAAAGATGACACTTGAACTCTAGAGAAATAGTATATTATGCAGCAAGTGGTGGTTGTGGCATATTTGGCTATCCATTTAAAAAAGCGTAAAATTAAATTCCTAACTAATTTCTTAGGAAAACATTAATTTCTGATCTGTTACATTTTGTATGCATATGCTTTTTAAAAATTAAAGCACTAGAAGAAAATATAAATGATCTGAGAATTACTTTTATAAGCATAAACAAAACAAAACAAAAAACACACATAAAAGAAAAGGACTGATAGAATTATGAGGAGATCCAAGATGACAGAGTAGGTAAACACTGTGCTTGCTTCATTTCATGACCCCATTAAAATTAAAACTAAATTATTGAACAACCAATATGGAGAACAATTGATGTCTAGCTGAACAGTAGCTTTATAACTAAAGATACAAAAAATAGGAGGCCATGGGGAGACTGGTAGCAGGGGTGCAGATGCAAAAGAAGCCAAACTTCTGATGGTGGTAGAGAATCAGGAGGGATGTATCAGCCATGGAGATTCACCCCAGAGAAGCAAGAGACCTCAGCCCCATACCAGGTTCCCTAGCCCAGAGCATTGGTTCTGGGAAGAGGAGCTCCAAAACATGTGATAGTGAAAAGTAGTGGAAACTCCAACTGTTTGGTTGGGACAGAAGACTCCGGGAGACCCAGACATCCTCTTGAAGTGCCCATGCATACTTGGTCACTCGCAGGTACTCACCCTGTGCTCTGACAGAAGGACAGTGACTCAGGGAGCATTGGAGGCATACAGGGTGGAGACTGAGGTGTGTGGCTTTGAGACAAGAGCTGGAGAACAGTCACTATTTTTCCTGGGTGCACCATCCTCCCATGCAGCCAGCTGGTTGGCACCATCTTTCCTGTACTGTACCTGTCCCCACATGGCCAAATCTGAACCTGAATGGTCTGTTGAGTTTTACTCACTCCACCTTGTTGACTTACTGGGACTCCACCTCGCCCAACTCCACCAATTCCAGAGGCACTTTCTCTGGTGAGCAACCAGCCCTACTGCATTGCAATCTTCCTTGGAAAGGTATTTAAGTTCCCATGCCCCAGACTGACAGCAACCAGCATTGATGTGCTCTGAGACTTTTGCTGCATAGCTCTAGGCACAGCACTGGCATCAAATCAGAATCTACAGGAGCACTTAGCACAGGTGACAAGGGAGATAGTGCCAAGGACCCACAGGGCACCTAATACATCAGACTATCCAGCAATACTGGGAGACATAGCAGATCTACCTAACACATAGAAACAAATATAGAAAGGTATCCAAAATGAGGAAATAAAAAATACATCTCAAATAAAAGAAAGAGCAGAATATCCCAGAAGAAAAGCTAAACAAGATGGAGGCAAGCAACTTATCAGATACAGAACTCAAAATGACGATTTTAAGGATCCTCAAGGAACTTAGTGAACAATTCAACACAGAGATAGCAAGCATAAAGAAGGACATAGAAACCACAAAAAAGGACCAGTCAGATATGAAGAATACTATAACTGAAATTCAGAATGCAATAGAAGGAATCACAAGCAATCTAGATGGAGCAGAAGATTGAATCAACAAATTGGAAGAAAAGTCACAGAAAACATCCAGTCAGAACAGCAAAAAGAAAAAAGAATCCAAAAAAATGAGGATAATTTAAGGGGCCTCTTGGACAACCTCAAGGGCAACAACATTCACATCACAGGAATAGAGAGGGAGAAGACAGAAAGCAAGGAACTGAGAACCTATTTGAAGAAATAATGACTGATGACTTCCCTAAACTGGTGAAGGAAACAGAAATACAAGTCCAGGAAGCACAGAGTGTCTCAAACAAGATAAAGTGAAATAGGTCCACACCAAGACACATTATAGTTAAAATGGCAAAGATTAAAGACAAAGAAAGCATACTAAAAGCAGCAGGAGAAAAGTAACTAGTTACTTATAAGGGAGCTCCCATAAGACTGTCAGCTAATTTCTCAACAGAAACTTTGCAAGCCAGAAGGGAATGACAGAAAATATTCAATGTGATGAAAAGCAAGAACCTACAATCAAGATTACTCTAACCAGCAAGGCAATCACTTAAAATCAAAGGACAAATAGCTTCCCACACAAGAAAAAGCTAAAGGAGTTCATAATCACCAAACCAGTATTACAAGCAATGTTAAAAGGATTGCTTTAAGATGGAGGAAGGGGGAGCAAAATCATAACAATAAAATGGCAGTAGATACACATCAACAATTACCTTTAATTTAAATGAATTGAAAGCTCCAATCAAAAGGGATGAAAGTTATTGCACCAAGTGGAGTGTTAAACAGAGGAAGACAGATGCAATTTGACTTATAGGTAAAATCCAAAGAAGAAAATAAACAAGTGGAACAGGAATGAATTCATAGATATAGAAAACATTTGGTTTGTTGCCAGATGGGAGGAAGGTTGAGGGAGGGGGTAAAATAAGGGGGAAAGATTGGGAAGTTCATTTTGGTGATTACAAAGTAATAAATATGGGAATATAGGGTATAACATGAGAATATAGTCAATAATGTTGCAATAACTATTGGTGGTGTCAGATGGGTATTAGATTTGTTAGGGTGATGGGAGGAGGGTGGGAGAGGTGGGTTAAAAAGAGAAAGAAATCTAGAAGTACAGATTCATAGTTACAAAATAGTCACAGGGATGTAAAGTGCAGCATCAGGCACATAGTCATCAACATTGTAATAAATATATATGGTGTCAGATGGGAGCCAGATGCATTGAAATAAAGATTTTGTAAGTTATATAAATGTTTCATCACTGTGCTGTACAGCTGAAACCAATATAATATTGTATGTCAAATGTAATTGAAAAATAAAAATAAATGAGAAAAAAACAGAAACAAACTTATAGATACAGAACATTCTGAGGGTTGCCAAATGAAATGGGTGTTGGAGGATAAATGTAAAAGAGGAAGAGATTAAGAAGTATAAATTGGTAGTTATAAAGTAGTCATTGGGATGTATAGTATGGGGAATATAGTCAGTAGTATTTTAACAACTATTATGTGTCATATGGGTATTATCAGGTGCTTACTTTGTAAGTTATATAATCACAAGGTTATATAACTATGTGGTACATCTGAAAATATTATAATATTGTATGCCAAATGTAACTGAAAATTAAATAATTATTTTTTAAAAAGTAAAGGACTAATAAATTTTACTACAATAAAAAATTAATATTTTGGTTTAAAAAATAAAGTCAAATAAAAATAAAGGCAAATAATTGTCATTGAATCTTCAAGTATGTGAATTTGTAATGGCTTTTATAGAATTATCTATGTGCATATGCCATAAATTCATCACTTACATGTTGGCAGATTTTAAATCTGATATTATTTCAAGATTGCTGTGATTCGAAAAACTGAGGGTGGGGAGGGCAAGATGGTGACTGGAGAGGAGGCCCCTAAAGCCTCTCCCAGAAAACACAATTGAATGGCCATCCAGAAGCCAAGAAAGAGGACCCTGAGTGACACAACGGCAGCTGAGAAATCCATGTATCGCAAGTAAACACCTGAAGGGGGTGAGTGGGAGAGAGGGAAGGGAGCAGAGACAGATTGCAACAGGACCCGATCACTGCTGACTATTCAGGAGCAGCACTGTGCACTGGAGTGGGGAGGCCAAGAGGCGACAAGAGTAAAAGCCAGCAAAGTGGCAGAACAGTGGGAGGTCATGGGGGAGCTGGGCTGGAGAGCTGGGCTTTGGAGCGGTGAGTTGGGGATGGAGCCTGGGAACCAGCCTCTGGAAATTTTGAGTGGTAGAAGGGCTGAGCGAGGACTCTGAACTGCAGAGACGACACCTCAGCTACCAACACCTTTGTGACCACGCAGGCGTACATGGTTCCTACACAGGGCTGCGGTTACTGTCCCTGGCCCGCTGCGGATGTGAGCTGGCTGCCTCAGGTCAGGCTCACAGCTTTGGACATATAGTGCGTGCACCTGCTCGTGCTCCCCTGGGTCCTAAATGCAGAGCAAGCCTGCAGACTCTGCAACAATGGCCCAGGAAGAAAGGCGGATTTGACAGCATTCGCCCCAGCCAGCAGAAGACTCAGCCCACATCATCCAGTTTCCCTAGCATAGGGCAGAAGGTGGAGCTGCACTGGAGCAACTTTCATTGGCCTCTCCATTTTCCTGCAGCCTCCCCAACCAACTAAATAACTGCAGGAAGCAGAGGGACCCCGATAGATGCGCACTGCCCTCAAACTTAGCAGGAGACCAGAAATAAGAAATAAACAACCCCACTCTCTGCCAAAACATGACCCCCAGTGCCACCTAGTGTCTTCCCTACAGCAAGACACCACAAAGTACCAATCTGGGCTTCTGGCCACTACTACTGAACATAACGACCTCATGTCAAAGAATAAGAACCTAGCAGACAGGATGAATTCCATAAAAACTAAAACTGCTCAGAAAGAACATGAACTTTTCTAGAAGACAGCTTCTTAGACCTAGAAGTTTCTGAACTAAGTGACAGAATTTAAAGTAGCTGTTCTAAAGGCTCTGAGAGAAATGAAAACATACTGGGAGAACATCATAGCCGAGATGAAAGACATAAAAAAGGAGATGAATGGCATTAAAAATGAACTCTGTGAACAAAAGGAACAATTTAACAAAGAAATTCAAAACAGAGAAGATCGACATAAATATGCGAGAGATAAATAATAAAATAAAAGAAGTGAGAAATGAAATAACTGCCATAGGAAACAGGGCCAAGCAAATGGAGGAAAGAATTAGTGATATCAAAGATCATAACATGGAAACATCTCAGAAAGAAGAAGAAAGGGAATATAGAACCAAAAAGATTGAAAGAACTCGGCAAGAATTATCTGACTCCATGAGATAAAACAACATCAGGATAATAAGATTAGAAGAAGGGACAGAGCATTCTACAGAGACTATACTCAAACAAATAGTAGATGAGAACTTTCCAAACCTATGGAAAGATCTGGAATCCCAAGTTCAAGAAGAAAATAGGTCCCCTAGATACCTGGGCCCTAACAGATCTCCTCCAAGACACATGGTACTACACATGTCTAAAACTAAAGACAAAGAGACAATTCTCAAGGCAGCCAGGGAAAAAAGAACTATAACCTTTAAAGGAAAACCCATCAGGTTGGCATCATATTTCTCAGCAAAAACTCTGCAAGCCAGGAGGGAGTGGAATCCAATATTCAAAAATATAAAAGAGAGAAACTTCCAGCCAAGAATAAATTATCCAGCAAAATTATCTTTCAGATATGAAGGTGGAATAAAGACCTTCTCAGATACACAGAAGGTGAGGGAATTTGCCAGCACTAGGCTGGCACTTCAAGAAATACTGAAGGAAGCTCTTTGACCTGAAACAAAACATCAGAAAAAATGGAACAAAGTTGGGGAAACAAGAAACAAACAAAAATAAAACAAAAACAAATAAAGGCATAAGTAATGGCCACAGGAAATCCTCACATATCGATCATCACTTTAAATGTTAATGGACTGAACTCACCAATAAAAAGACACAGAGTAGCAGACTGGATTAAAAAACAGAACCCATCCATATGCTGTCTCCAAGAGACACATCTCAGCCATAAGGACAAACACAGATTCAGAGTGAAAGGATGGGAAACAATACTCCAGGCACATGGTAACCAGAAAAAAGCAGGAGTTGCCATACTGATATCTGATGAAATAAACTTCAGGTTAAAAAAGATAGTAAAAGACAAAGATGGACATTATATGATGATAAAAGGCACAATACAACAACAAGATTTGACACTAATTAATATATATGCTCCCTACCAGGATGCACCAAAATATACAAAGAAACTATTAACAAGTTTGAAAGGAGAAACTGGCAAAACCACAATCACTGTGGGAGACTTTAACAGCCATGGACAGATCATCCAAATAGAAAATAAATAAGGAAATATCAGCTCTAAATGACACATGACAGCAATTGGGCATAATTGGCATTTACAGGACACTTCATGCAGTAAAAAGAGACTACACCTTCTTTTTTAGTGCACATGGAACATTCTCAAAGATAGACCACATACTGGGACACAAAAGTAGCCTCAGCAAATTCAAGAAGATCGATATCATACCAAGTATATTGTCAGACCACAAAACTTTGAAATTGGAGATCAACTCTAAAAGGAAAGCAGAAAAAAAACACATATACATGGAGACTAAACAACATTTTGTTAAAAATGACTGGCTAAAATAACAAATAAAAGATGAGATTAAAAATATATAGAAACTAATGACAATGTAAATACAACATATCAGAATTATTGGGACACAGTGAAAATGGTAATAAGAGGGAAATTTACATCACTACAGGCCTATCTTAAGAAACAAGAAAAATCACAAGCAAACATCTTAGCATCCCATCTTAAAGAACTAGAAAAAGAAGAGCAGACAAAACCCAAGGTCAACAGAAGGAAAGAAATAATAAAAATTAAAGCAGAGCTAAACCAATTAGAGAACAGAAGGACAGTAGAAAAAAATTAATATTACGAAGAGCTGGTTCTTTGAGAAAGTAAGCAAAATTGACAAACCCCTTGCTAGACTAATCAAAGGATGAAAGGAAAGGACACAAATTTCCAAAATGAGAAATGAAAGGGGAGAAATTACCACTGATACCACAGAAATACCAAGGATTATAAGAAGGACTTTATTCCACTAAATTTAACAACCTAGAGAAACGGACAAGTTTCTAGAAACTTATACCCTACCTAGACTGAAACAAGAAGAACTGGATAGTCTCAATAGACCAAGCAATAGCAAAGAGATTGAAATGACTATCCATAATCTCCCTAAAAGCAAAAGCCCAGGACCAGATGGTTTCACCAACGAGTTCTATCAAGCATTCAAAGAAGAATTAATGCCTATCCTCCTCAGACTCTTCCAAAAAATTGAAGAGGAAGCAATATTTCCTAAATCTTTTTTTTTTTTTTTGCTTTTTCGTATGTAGGCAGCTCCCCGACCGGGAACCAACCCAGACCGCAATGCTGACAGCACCAACGCCAAAGCCCCAAGCCACCACACCATCAGGGAACTCCGCCTAAATCATTTTATGAGTACAACATTACCCTAATACCAAAGCCTGGCAACGACAACACAAAAAAAGAAAAGTATAGACCAATATCTCTGATGAACACAGATGCAAAAATCCTGAACAAAATATTAGCAAATAAAATACAACAATGCATCAAAAAGATCATACATCATGATCAAGTGGTATGTATTCATCCTGGGAGCACAGGATGGTTCAACATATGGAAACCAATCAATGTGATACACCACATAAACAAAATCAAAGATAAAGACCACATGGTCATATCAATTAATGCAGAAAAAGCTTTTGACAAGATACAACCTCCGTATATAATCAAAACACTAAATAAAATAGATACAGAAGGAAAGTATATCAACATAATAAAGGCCATATATGATAAACCCTTGGCTAACATCATAGTGAGTGGGGAAAAGCTGAAGCCTATTCCCCTAAAATCAGGAACAAGACAGGGATGCCCTGTCACCACTGCTATTTAATATAGTACTGGAAGTTCTAGCCACAGCAATCAGGCAAGAGAAAGGAATCAAAGGTATCCGAATTAGGAAAGAAGAGGTCAAATTGTCACTATTTGAAGATGTCATGATCCTATATATAAAAAATCCCAAATATTCCACCAGGAAACTATTAGAAAAAATAAGTATATATAGTGAAGTCACAAGATACAAAATCAATGTACAAAAATCAACAGCATTCCTATATACAAACAATAAATCCTCAGAAACAGAAATGAGGGAGTGAATTTCTTTTGCTATCTCAACAAAAAGAATGAAATACCTGGGAATTAACTTAACAAAGAACATGACAGACTTATACATGGAAAACTATAAGATACTTTTAAAAGAAATTAGAACAGACATTAAAAGATGGAAAAATATCCCCTGTTCATGGATAGAAAGACTTAACATTGTTAAAATGGTCATTCTGCCCAAAGCAATCTACAGATTTAATGCAATACCCATCAAAATCCCACAATCATACTTTCACAAAATAGATAAAAGAATTATCAGATTTATATGGAACCATAAAAGACCTCGAATTGCCAAAGCAATACTACATAAAAGGAATAAGGCTGGTGGCATTACACTCCCTGATTTCAATTTATATTACAAAGCATCAATAGTCAAAACAGTTTGGTATTGGCAGAAAAACAGAAATACAGACCAATGGAACAGAACTGAAAACCCAGAAATAAATCCACAAATTTATGGACAAATAGTTTTCGATAAAGGAGCAAAAAACATACAATGGGGAAAAAACAGCCTCTTTAGTAGGTGTTGCTGGGAAAACTGGATAAACTTATGCAAAAGAATGAACCTGAGCTGGGAACTCTCACCATATACAAAAATTAACTCAAAATCGATTAAAGACCTTTGTATCAGACCTGCAACAATAAGCTGTATAGAAGAAAACATTGGTTCTAAGCTTATAATGCTAGAACTCAAGGAAGACATCATGAACCTGACCTGAGGCAAGGGAAGTAAAAGCAAAAATAAACGAATGGGACTATATCAAACTGAAAAGCTTCTGCACAGCAAAAGAAACCATCAACAAAGCAAAGAAACAGTCAACTGAATGGGAGAAAATATTTGCAAAAAACGCATCAGATAAGGGTCTAATACCTAAAATATGTAAAGAGCTAATACGACTTAACAACAAAAAAACAAACAACCCAATTAAGAAGTGGGCAGAAGAAATAAACAGACATTTCTCCCATGAAAAAATACAAATGGCCAGCAGACATATTAAAAAATGCTCATCCTCATTAGCTATCCAAGAAATGCAAAACAAAACCACAATGAGATAACACTTCACACCTGTTAGAATGGCTATTATCAACAAGACAAGGAATAACAAGTGCTGGAGAGGATGTGGAGAAAAAGGAACTCTTGCACACTACTGGTGGGAATGCAAATTGGTACAACCACTGTGGAAGACAGTGTGGAGGTTCTTCAAAAAATTGGAAATGGAGTTACCATATGAGCCAGCAATCCCTCTTCTGGGGATCTACCCAAAAACCTTGAAAACCTTTGCAAAGAGTTATGTACCCCAATGTTCATTGCAGCGCTGTTCACAGTGGCCAAAACATGGAAACAACCAAAGTGCCCTGCGACAGATGACTGGATAAAGAAGCTGTGGTACATATACACAATGGAATATTACTCAGCTATAAGAAAACATAAGAAACTGTCATTTGCGACAAAATGAATGGACCTGGAGATGATTATGCTAAGTGAAATAAGCCAGACAGAAAAAACCAAGAACCATATGACTTCACTCATACATGGAATGTAACGCTGAAAACAACAAAGAAACAAAAACTCATGGA
The DNA here is from genome assembly GCA_004026885.1 of Lyroderma lyra. NCBI lineage: Eukaryota > Metazoa > Chordata > Mammalia > Chiroptera > Megadermatidae > Lyroderma > Lyroderma lyra. The sequence continues at coordinate 39,404 of PVJL010008304.1, forward strand.
CAGTCAATAGTTTAGTGGTTACCTGAGTGTAATTGGTAAGTTGAGTGGGAGAGGAGGAAGGGGGTGTCAAATACATGGTGGTGGAAAGAGAACTGACTGTGTGTAATGAACACCTAATACAATACATAGATGATGCATTGTAGAATTTTAAACCTAGAATCTATATAATTATTGCAATCCAATGTCATCCCACTATACATAATAATAATAATAATAATAATAATAATAATAATAATAATAAAAGATTACTATCTTTCTGCATGAATCTTTACTAGCACTTCTGACTATTTTATAACAATGAATTTTTATGTGAAGACATAAAGGCAAATAAAATCTAGAGAAGAGTTATAGTATATATAGTAAATAAAAAACCAATTTTATTAACATATAAGTTCTAACAGTAAGAAAAATATGAATAATTGTATTAAAAATGAGCAGTACTATTCCTCATGCTATTGGTAGTTAGAAAATATTCATGAGGATGTAAAGTATAACATACAATTCACATAAGCACACACATATGTAGGATACACTTCTAAGAGTAGAATTGTTGGGCCACAGTTCAGACTCACCTCTCTGGTCTCTAGTACTATATTTGATCTAGGCTCAGTAACTCCTTACTATCTTATCAGTAATTTTATGCTTCTTAGATGATGTCTGTTGTGCATTTGTTTGTTTGTTTGTCCAGTGTTTTGTTTTTAGCATTTTTTGTAGGAAGGTTGGTGTAATTTATTAAAGCTTCTATCATCAGAGGATTTCATTTCACTGTTCTCTTATAGCCCAATGGCACTTTGGAGCTATTCCTGCTTCCATTGTCTTCTAAATTACACCATTAACCAAATAGCTCAAATGTTAAGACAGGTTTTTTTTTTTTCACTGACAACTTTTCATAGATATGAAGAATCATCTTTTCTATAAAAAATTAATGTCAGAAAATAGTATACATCTTACACCTTAGAATAAGGCAAGGATACATGTACACTATACATTCCTTGGCTTACAACACAATATTCTGTTCACAGGGAACATAAATTCTGAATGTAGGTTCTGAACTCTATTATGACCATAAGAATATTCTGGGGGCAAGACATCAATGAGCATATGTGATTCTTTCCTTTTGTCTTTATTTAAGTTGCTTTTGTGTTTGATGGCAATGTGGAGGTTAAAGAACAAAGAGGAGCAGAGGTAGGATGAAAATTGCCATATTCCATCACTCTACCTTAAAGTACATTACATTATTTTCCTGATACTCAGCGTACTAAGGGTTACCCAAGGAGTTTCCATCTGATCTCCTTAAATCCTAGACTTCTTCTAATAAAGGGAAGGGACACAAGGAATATTTTTCCAGAAGAAGGAACTAGGAGGTTGGGTTCCAAGCCTGCTGCCTACATGCTCCAAGACACAGAACTCAGGCAGACATTAAACAATCACAGAGAAAACTATTGAAAACTACAGACTCCATTATGACCATTCCTGTAGTTAATTAAGCCCATGAGCAGGACAACGCAAGTTGTGCTTTACAAGAGTTAGAGAAAAACCTGCCCCTATTCTTGCATCTTATTGAAGTTAAAGATAAAGTTACCATTGTTCTTCTATCCTCCTTTCCTCCCATACCAATACATTTTCCTTGGAAGCAGAAAGCACATATAAATCTAGCCCAGGGAATGAAGAGAATCTCTCTCCTACTAGTGATTAGAGGTTGCTACTCTCTCCAGGGGGTGGCCTTTGTTTTCTTACTTATTCTGCTAAATAAACTTACTATTACTTTAAACTCTGTACCAGCTCACATTTGAATTATTTCCTATGTGAAGCCAAGAACTCTCTTTTCCTGTAACACTTCCAACTTCACATACACACATTTTAATACTCTGTAGTCTTGTTTGCTCATAGTTCTGCTTTTTGCATGATAAATGTTACCTAATTCCCATTAATATATTTATTTCCCCTAAACATAAACTTTTTAATCATATTTTTATTCCATGTTTAACTTCAATGATTACATCTCATCCAGAGAGACTTTTTTTGGGATATTTGAGGGAAAACAGTGTACATGAAAGATTAGTCTTATCATTTTGGATCATCTTCTAAAATGACATGACTGTGCTAAGGATGTAGACAGCCCCAAGTGAATATTTCTCCCACTGTAGTAGAGAAAACAAGATAATCTCTAAAATCATAATTTTTTGTCATCCTATCTTACAGATGAAGGTCTCAAGACAACAATGTAAATTGAATTCCAAAGGGTAACAGGCCCTACCAAGGAAAGAGATACATGCTAACTATTTCATCCTGGTAGAGCATAAGAAAAAGTATCCTACATAAAAGTAAGTGAAAATACAACAAAAATTTTAACAAATCCCTGAAGTTCAAGTGTGGGACAGTGTGACAGTGTAGACTATCTCAGTGCCTCATTCTTTCCTGAACTCTTTTCCATGCATCTCTACCAGGTACTCATGAGAAAGATTGTGAGAAAACCTGAAAGCACAGGCATAAACCACCTCCTAATTGCTGGACCCTTTTCTCATATGAAGCAAAAGGCTTTGGTAGAGAAGCATGAAATCCACATTTACCCAGGTCTTGGCAAAGATCCATTGCATCTGAGGGAAGAATAGAAAAATAGCCACATACTACTTGGGAAAAGGTAGACACCTTCCTCTGATCTAGGCAAAGATTCATTGCTTTGTGGGGTGTGATAGAAGCAAAAGTAATTTGTTCCTGGGAAAGAGGTCAGAAACCCTTTTTCCCCCAAGTCACAAGCAAAGGTAAAGTGCCATTGTAGGAGGTGCAGGAAATCTGTAACAATCGGGAGCCTTGCACTAGGTAACAAGAAATGACAATCTACCACTTGGTGAAGGACAAGAAATCCTCTCACCAGTGTTACAAAGAAAAATAAGCTTCTGTTAAAGGAAGAGCAAAATATAAAGCCTGCTACCCCTTCAAGAGTGACAGAAAACTCTCTTATTCAAGAATATCTGTAGATACAAGCAAGAGTTTTGTTTCCATACAGGTAGAAAAAGGGCAGGAATACTGAGAAATTCCCTCTCTGAATTTCCAGGTATACATAGCCCCAAACTGAGGCTGAATGAGACTAGATGTCTCAAATGGGAGTGACACAAAGACTTTCTGACAAACAGAAAGGGAGAAAAAAATCTAATGGTAACAGATCTGATCTGCAATATATATAAGAGTAGACTCTGCAGAAAAATAGGTACCAAATGCCAGATAAAAACTGAAATATACCTAGTGCTAAAAATGGTAAAAACAAAGACTGTATATAATTCATTTTTCTAATTTTTAGTATTTTTAAAGAAATCAAGAATAGTAACAACATATTATGGGATTTCTAACATGTAGAAGTAAAGTGTATGACAACAGTAGCACAAAGGACAAGAGGGAGTAAAATGGGAGTGTACTGTTTTAAGAGTCATACTATACATGAAGTGTATAATATTATTTGAAAGTATAATGTGATAAATTAAATTTGTGTATTTTAAACCCTAAAGCAACCACTAAATAAAATATAGCCAATAAATATTGCAAGTATGATAAAAATATAAAAATATTCAACTAATGGCAAAGTAGGCACAAAAAGAGGGAAAAACTAAGAAAATATTTAAGTTATATTGTACCTTTGAAACTAATACAATATTGTATGTAAACTATAACTAAAAATAAATTTAAAAATAAAATATTTCAATCTCAAAAATGATGACAAGATTTTTAAAAATTGCATGATATATGAAGGAAAAAATAGCAAATAAAAATAGCACAGTAAGCAAGCTTATAAAAAGCAAAGGGATCCTAAAGAGTCATCTTTTAGAGAATGAAATTTAGAGCCAGAAACAGAAGTTTATGGATGAAATGATGTGATATTGGAAATTTGCTTTAAAATAATCTGAGGGTGTAGAAAGTAGATGAAAATACAGATTAAACAAGTTTTCTCTACATTTGTATATAACTGAAATATATATATTTGTGTGTGTAGTGTATATGTGTGTGTGTATCTATATATATTCTAATTCCAATTATGCATTTGCTAAGTAAAAAATAAATAAACATGCATAAAATAGTATTCATTTTGTAAAAATGGACTCAAACGATAGGATTCCCATTTAACATAGTAAAATGGTTTCCTGTAGGGTGAGGTTTAGTTGGAGTGATAAATGCAGACAAAGGGAATAAAACAAGCATAAGAAAGGCCTTGCAGAAAACAATAGTAAAAATATACTGTTAATGGAGTAGTGAAATTAATTTAATACTCTGTACCCAATATACAATTAAAGGAGGAGAAGGAAAGAGACAGAATAGTTAGAAATTTATTAATACCTTAGAGACAAAACACAGCCAGCATTAAACTTCCATTTAACCTACTCCATGCTGTCCCCAAAATACAATTTTTCCATTATGAACATTTCAGTCTCTGAAAGATTTCAATACCAAAAATAATGTGGTATTTTATTTGATGATGAGACAAATAAGAATCTGTTAAGTAATTCTGGAAAGTATGGATGCTTTCCATACCTATACCTTAGTATATATTACATATTTCTAGATAATTATTAACTTTGAGCAAGTTCCTGAAAATGCCAATCTAATGCATATTCATTAGTTAATAAGAATAAATGGAACTTTAAATTATCTTTATTTTAAAAAATTGTCCTGAAGTCCATGTTTTTGTTTATAAAACATTATAGATATTGTAGTCTCTTATATATTAATTCAATGTTCCTTTTAAATAAATTCTCTTTGACCATCAATAGTTGATATAAATGAAAATGGAAAGGCTCTAATTGAAGTGTTGTGGAAAATAAAAGCCCCACCTGTACAGCCAGGTTCCTTTTTTAGCCCATAAGGAAGAACAAGAATATTTATTTCATGGAAATAAAAATGCAGATTTATCACGTGACATACTTTTCTAAAACAACTTTCCTAACAAAATACAATATTTGTCAATGTAGAAAAATAATCTAAAAATATGTTTTTATAGCTATTCTCAGCTTACATTTAAATACAATAAGATTTGATGAGTGCATACATGAATATGTGAATATGATAAAATATTTCAAAGTTTTAATAAAAGAAATGTGGAAGTAATAAAAGACAACTAGCAAGAGGAAATATAACACAATGATATAAATAATTACATAAAATCAAAGTACTCTAAACATTTTATTTAAAAGACAGAGATTTTCACGTTGGTTTATAAAAGTAAAATCCAACTCTATGCTGTCTATATGAAATCTACCTCAATTATAAAGACATCAATAGGTTGAAAACAAAAGGAAGGAAAAAGATATGCCAGGAGAAGTCTAATCAAAACAAAGCTGTATTCCTTGTAATATCACACAAAATAAGTTTCATAATAAAACATATTACTAATGATAAATATTAATATTAAAAAGTAAAGAAATTGATTATTCAAGATATCATGCAATTCCAAACATGTATTCAACTAACAACAAAGAATCAAAATACCTAAGCAAAACCTGATAGAACTGTCAAAAGAAACAGACACACTGCAATTTTAGTGTGAGTTTACAGCACTTATCTCTCATTAATTGATAGAACAAGTAGACAAGAAATCAGAAAGGGTGTATAAGACCTGAACAACACTATCAACCAACTTTAATTGATAGTTATAGGACATTTCATCTAACAACAAGAGAATACACATTCTTTTCAAGAATTAATGGAAAATTCACCAAGTTAGACCATATTTTGGCTTGTAACATGTATTTCAACAATTTAAAATTAATTTAAATCATTTAAACAATCAAAAATTATTCTGTTTTTACTATGGAATTAAACTGAAAAGCAGTAAGAGAAAGGTATCTGAAAAATCCAAAAATATCTGGAAATTAAACAAGTCATGTCTAAAGAAGAAATCTCAAGGAAAATTAGTAAATATTTTTAATTAAAAAAGGTTACACAACATATTGAAATTTTTGGTTCATAGCTAAAGCTATGTAAGTTTTCATCTTAAGAAAATATAAAGAGAACAAATTAAGCTCAAAAATATAGAGAAATTAATGAGAGCAAGATTTCTCTTTGAAAATATCAATAAAATTCATAAATATTTAGACAGATAAATCAAGAAGAAAGCACACAAATCACTAATATCAAGATAGACAAGAGAGATCCCTATGGATCCACAGACATTAAATGAATAAGGGGATATTATTAACTTTTTGCCAATAAATTAAATGATTAAGAGATGAAATGGAAAAACTCCTTGAAAGACACCTATTAGCAAAGCTTAGCAAGAAATGGTTAACTTGAGTATCTCTCTATCTCTCTATCTATCATCTACCTATCAGGGCTGTCCAGAAAAAAATCCAGGCATGTATATAGGAATGTTCAGTGGAATACCTTCTTATAACAAAAAGAAAATAAAATTTTAAAAGCCAGATCTGGATGGGTTCAGTGTTGAATTTATCAAACATTAAAGATGAAATAGTACCAATTCTATACAAGCTTGTCTTGACCATAGAAGTGGAGAAAACACCTCAGGTTATTTTATAAGGTTGTCATTACCCTGATGCCAAGTGCAGATAAAGATATTACAATAAAATCAAACTATAAATGAATGTTCTTCATAAATATAGAACAAAAACTCACTAACAATTAGAAAATCAAGTAAGCAATATTTTAAAAGTATAATAAATACATCGTGACCAACTGAGTAATAATCTAGCAATACAACTTTGTTAATAAAAATCAATATAATTCGCCATATTAACAGTATAAAATAAAGGAAAAACATGTTCATTTCAATAGATGCAAAAAAAGTATTTGACAAAAATTCAACATCCAATCTTAGTAAAAAAAAATCTCAGCAAACTAAAAATATAAAGGAACTTTCTCCAAATTGATGTAGAGCATCTGCAAAACAGAACTAACATAATAATTAATGGTAATTGACTAAACAGTTTCACCTAATGATTAGGAATGAGGCCAGAATGTCCTCTCTGTCTGAAGGGTATACATGAGGGCTGTCTGGAGAAAAAGTCCAGCCATAAATGCCTCTATTTTTTATATACATGGCTGGATATTTTCTTGACAGTCCTCGTATATATAAACAATTGACCAGAAATTACTCTAGGGTCTCATGAAATATTCCCTGAGATCTAAATTTGTATTGGGATTAATGTTTAATTTCAATAATTAGAAAAGAACAGGTTAAATTTTAAAATGAACAATTACCTTCATTAATACTTACTTGAAATACACAAATGTTAAATTTGTCTTATTTACATTAGAATGATGTTAGCTCCTTCAGGGGGTCAATGAGGGTAAAGTGATGGTTCAAAGAAACAGTATTTTTCTATTGTTCATGATGCATTTCTAAGTACAAAAATCATGGTTATGCCATTATAGTTAGAAGTAAATCTTGATGCCTCTAGTGTTTTCACTGCTGATACAGAGCTGTCCTCCTAGGATAAAGGTTATAAAAAGTACCATTATGAATCAAATCACTTTATGAGCAGCGTGTGCAAAACATACAGTTACCTTTAACCTTTTTGTTAAGAAGGATATAGAACTGCAGAAGAACAACATATATGAACTTCCCAGAAAGCCAATAATGAGAAAGTCCCAAGATCCTTCATATATGTAAACATGAATGTATTCCAGAAAAGTTAGTACAAGGCTATTGTTATTGTTTAGGGAATAAATAAAATTCTAATTTAAGCATATTGAAGAAGCTTAAAAATCTAAGAATAATATGTTAGAATATTATCTGATAATAAAAGATTATTCCTTTGTTATCTTTTGTGTTATTCCAGACCAAACAAGTTTGTATTATTATCCAAATACACATCATTTACATTTTTCCATGTCTATGCTCATGCAGTTTCCTTTCATAACCCTAACAGAAATATTCTCTATCACATTCTGCTCACGTGTGTGTTAGCCATTTTTCTTGACTTCTACACCATTAAGCTATTACTGAGCACTTGTTTACAGTAATTTTTGCCCTTCTTTGATATCTTATGACACTAAACTAGAATATTAATTTATCTTAAACCATATGTCTCTTATAATGTGCATCCCAAATTAAATGTTTATCTTTCCAATTAGATTTACTTCATCATTTAGGTAATTAAATATCTTTTGGGATCCTCTAAGCCGGTGTTTTTCAAATTGTGGGTTGTGCCCCAATAGTGGATCATCTCAGTAGCTCATGACTAGCAATTTTAAAATCAGTAATGTAACCAATGTCACCACAGTAAATTTAACAATAAAAAAAAGAAAAAAAAATAATGACCCTACCATTATGGCTATGATACAGAATATAAGAAGAAAATAGGTAAAAATTACCCCAAATTTTACAAAAATATTTTCATAATTAACATTAAATAAGCATCAGAAAGTCATCAAAACCTCAGTGTGTAAAGATAGCCTAACAGGTGGGTGATAGAAATAATTTTATAAAAGTAAGATTAATCCACAGAATGTTGTTCTTCATAAAATTGTTTCATATAATTTCACTTCAAATGGACCTGGTTGGTAAGTGATGCCTAAACAGTAGAAAACATTTATTTCTGTGGTCGTTTTGGACCCCATCTGATTTAAAATTATAATTAAAGTCCTGAAAAATATTGCTTTGCTTACTTTCCTGAGTGGAATTTCATATTTAAAAAAGGTTTATAATGAAGAATTTCAAACATAAATCAAAGTAGATTGAATAACATAATAAATCCCTATACTCCCTTCACCTAGATTAAACAGTTACCAAGATTGTGCCATGTTCATTTTATCTAATTGTTATTGTGCATTTTTGTCTTTCCTGAAGTAGTTTAACACAAATCTAAGATATGCCATTTCTACCTCTATGTACTTTAGTATGTATCCCTAAAAATTATGGACATTTTATTAAATAATTACTATACCATTATCACTCCTACCAAAATTAATAATAATTCATTGGTATCAACTAATACACAGTCCACATCCAAATGTCCTTGATGGTTTCAAATTGTCCTTTTACAATTACTTTATTTAAACCAGGATCTAAGTATTGTCCACACATTGCCACAGGTTGCTATTTCTTTCAAAATTTATTTTAATGTGAATGAGTCCTTCCTTCCATTTTCCTTTTCTGTTTTTTCCTGTCCATTTTCTGATAGTGAAAGCCAGGCCCATGTTTCTGTGAAATGGTCTATAATATTATTGATTTGGCAGTTTGCTCCTTGCAGTGTCACTTAACTTGTTCCTCTATATCACTTATATTTTTGGTAAGTGGAAGTTAGTACTAGAAAGTTAATTAGATTTAACTTCAGTATCATTGGTAAAACTCTTTTATAGGAGAGGCAGTATGCTTGACATAGCTTATTACCTCAGAAGATGCATAGTGTTGATTGTCTTAGTTTCAATGATACTACAATTACTAGTAAGTTTAGTTGTCCGCAGCCTGTTCCCTAAATTGTCAATTTCCCACTCAAAGTCTCATCTAATGGTTTCATCCATTGATATACAAGAATTAATTGTTTTATCAGAGATCACAAAGTGGTTATTTCCTAATTTCTCTAAAAAGTGGTTCATAGAGGAAAGGCGAGGTAAATGATTATGTGTCACTTATTTGCCAATTTTGATAAAGAGCTTATGCCTTTGTTTCTGTCAATTTTGGCTAAAATTGTATTTTCCCTATTTTATTCATCTTTGAATGTTTCTACACATTTATAATATATAATAAATTCAGCATGTATTAATTATATTTATTTTTAACTATTCAATTTGATGTTCAAATTATCTCTTCATGTTGGCTCTGGTCACTTTTTGCCATTACCTTTTAGCCTTTGATAGCTTCTCTCCTGGTACTTCATGTTTGTATGTGTTTTGACCCAACCTTGGAAGTAGAGTGTAAAGAATTGTCATTTCTTTTAGTGAAAAACGATCATCAAATACCACAATCTGGGTGCAGTTAGTGTCCATGACTGAATTGTTATTACTTCTAGATCTATATTGAAGGCACATTATGTATCTAAAAAGAAAAGAAATAATAATTTCTTGTTAATAATTTCAATTTAAATTTAACATTATATTTTAAATTTTAAATTATTTTATTTTTATAGTTGAACCTATTTTCTCTTACATTGAAGATTTT
>PVJL010008304.1:54508-68170 GCA_004026885.1 Lyroderma lyra
CAATCCTCCCTCTGTGTATCTACCCCCAAAATTTATAAATCTTAGTCCGCAAAGACTTATGTACCCCAATGTTCATCATTGCAATCTTTATGGCCAAGACATGAAAACAACTAATGCGTGCTTTGACAGATGACTGGATAAAGAAACTGTGGTACATATATGCAATGAAATATTACTTAGCTATAAGAAAAGATGAAATACTACCATTTGCAACAAAATAGATGGACCTGGAGAACATTCATGCTAAGCCAAATAAGCCAGACAGAAAAAAACAAAAACCATGTGACTTCACTCATATGTAAAATATAAAACTTAAAGCAACAAACAAACAAAAACTCATGGTCACAGTCAATAGTTTAGTGGTTACCTGAGAGCAAGGGAGGAGGGGTGGGAGAGGAGCAAGGGGGTGGTAAAGGAGGGAGGGGGAGTCAAGTATATGGTGATGAAAAAAAAATGGACATTGTGTTGTGAACACGTAATGAAACACATAGACAAGGCACTGTAGAATTGCACACCTGGAACCTATGTAATTCTTGTTAACCAATGTCGCCCCAATAAGTCTGACAAGTAAAAAATTCACAACTCAATACTATAAAATTAACATTTTTACATATGTTGTTTAAAATTGAGGCATCCTGCTCAAAAATCTCTCCTTCAATGATGTCTGATAACCCAAACTTAGGGAGTTCAAACTGTAAAACTCCCCTTATGATTGTGGACATTTTTTCAAATGCAATGACCACTGGCTGGGGTCTCAAATTCAGCTACAAAAAGATGTTAGAGAATGTGGTTCAGGTACTTTATTCTCTGAGCAAAAATGATAAGCAAGAAAGAAGAAGGTAGAAGAAGAAGATACAGCAATATCTGGTCAACCGCTGAAGAGAATTATTTCCTACTACAAAATTTTCCCAGGTACAAGAGGAATCAACACATGCCAGCTTGTTCTAAGAATAAGTCCTGTTGGCTGAGGTTCCTTTTGTTATTCTGTGAATTATGAGATGGATATGCTGTTTTAGGGTGGAAACTGAGGCACAAATAAATTTCTCTATCTAGTAGAGGAAATAAAAATTTAAGCAGGAAACAAGGGAGAAGAGTCAAGAGGAAATCCAAAATCATAAAGTAGAAGAGAGAGGTCTAAAAGCCGGCTCCCAATATTTGTTGAACCAGTGCAAGAGTACACACAGCGATCCATTTACCATATGTCTAAACAGTTAAAATTTGTAAATTAAGCTAACAAACTGGTAAACCTAAACTATATTCACACATTCTACCCTCCTATATTGGCAAACACTCTCATAAAAAAATGTTTGTATATTTGAAAGCTAAACTGCTAAAATTAATTATAATTATGAAGATATAGTTGTTTTGTTGATGGATTAGTAATGTTAGGTGAGTAATAAAATAAGGCAAACATAATTTATAAATTATCACATTAATTTCATAAATTTTTTTCTTGCCTTCATTTCAGCAAAATATCTAATTACATTATTATAGTCATTATTATTATATAACTTGTGAAAATTATTTACACTAATGATGTAAATAAACCTTAGTTATTTATCAAGAGTAAAAGCCAAGTACAAAAATTTTAAATTAATAAATAACAAATGTTGAATAAAATGTTATAAATGAATCTGAACATTTTTTAATCTTGAAAGTATAATATGAACTTACAAAATATTTTTGAAAATTAAAACTATTAACAAATTTTGCATTCAACGTTTATTTACTTGCCAGTGTAAAGAATTGGTATCAGAAGTACCTAAGATGGCAATGAGAGAGGAGATACTTGAAACCTTTCCTGGAAAATATAACTGAACAACCATGATCCGATACTGGAAACTCTGAGTGGCACAATCTCAGCTGAAGAGTCTCAGCTGAAGAGATTGAAGCATTGCAAGGAAACACCTGAAGGTCAGAGAAAGGACAGTGAATGGGAGAAGAAGGAGGGAACAGAGGCATGGCTGTAGTTCACGACCTGATTGGGGCTCACAAAAAAATGAGGAGGGAGCCAGTGGACACTGGCTGAGGAGCAACATGATCCTGGGCAGGTTAAAGGCCAAGTGGTGACAACAGCAGAGATGAGAGCAGATAAAACCTTGTGAGACTGTGGGCAAGTTGAAAATCCAACAAGCAGCAGCATGCTAGAGCCCCAACTGGAGTGCCACACTTGGGGACAGGTTAGAGGTTGAACAAAGCATTTGAATTGCCCTGGACAAGAGTAGGGCCCCCAGCTACAGCATGGTGCTGGGACCACAAGTAGGGTTTGGGCAAGTATGAAACTGACAGCTGGCTGTCCTGAAGACTCTGACCAGAATAAATTATAGTCCTGGGTGAAATGTGGGCTCAAGATGAAAGGGGAAGGCTAAGCTGGTAGTATGCATGAAGCCCATGACCAACATGATCACAGCACAATCCCAGCCCAGCCTGTGTATGGTCAGTCTGGGCATCCCTGATGAACAGACTAGTGTTGCAGTGGAGTCTGTAACCAGGAGAGCTACTACAGGAACAAAACAGCCGAAGATCACATCACTCCCAAAACCCAGGCAGAAGCCACAAACTCTGAGCCTCACTGCTTCCCCTAACTCTCTCCCAAAATTTGCCCTCCAATTCCACCTAGTGTCTGCTCTACAGCCAGTTGAATAAAATAAAAAGCAAATAAACCTGCACCTTTTCAAACAAAACCACACCCATGGAAACCAGCAGTAGAGTTTAGGAAAACTCCAAAACACAGACACAACAGCTCTTTCCTGCACTGATTTCAGAGACATAACACACCATCATCAATCACATTTACCAAATCAAGACCAAGGTGACTGGATCAAAAGAAAAGAAGCTCATCTTGCAGGAAAGCCCCCAGTGATGAGTTTGAATAACCAAGAGATAAATATTGGAAGATGCTGCAGTGATACAAACTGGGATGTGAAAGAAAAAGAAAGAAAGAAAGAAATTTCTCATATCTGCTATAGAAAACGCTGTCATGACCAAAAAAAGACACACATAAAATACAATGAATAACATAAGATTCAAAGCTGCTCAGATTAAAAAGTGAAAAATCTCCAGAAAAGGAACTTATAGATCTAGAAATATATAATCTAAGTGACAGAATACAAAGTTGAAGTTCTTAAGACACTCAGTGACCTGAAACAATTTTTGCAGAGTACTGAGACAGAGATGAATGATCTCAGAAAAATAAATCTGTGAAGAAAATAAACATTTTAATAAATAAATTAAAAATATAAAAACTAATCAAATAGAAATTTGGGAGATAAAGAATGCAATATAAAAACTGAGAAATGAACTAACTACCATAGAAAACTTGGCCAAACAGATGGAGAAAAAATTAGTGATATGGAAGATTGGAACATGGAAACAACACAGAAGAAGATAAGGACTTCAGAGTCAAAAGAACTGAAAGAACTCTACAAGAACTATCTGACTACATTAGAAAGAACATTAGGATAGCAGGAATAGCAGAAGGTGCAGAACAGAACTTTATAGAGAGATTACTCAAACAAATAGTAGACAAGAACTTTCCAAATCTATGGAAAGATCTGGAACCCCAAATATGTCCCCTCACTACCTGTACCCCAGCAGATCATCTCCAAGGCACATTAGACTGAAGATGTCAAAAATCAAATACAAAGAGGCAATTCTCAAGGCAGCTGGGGAAAAAAGCAAAAAACAATAACCTTTAAAGAAAAGTCCATCAGGCTACCAGTCTGCTCAGCAGAAACTTTATGAACCAGGAGTAAGTAGAATCAAATGTTCAATATATTAAAAGAGAGAAACTTTCAGCCAAGAGTAATTTATAGAGAAAGTTTATCGTTTGGACACAAAGGAAGAATAAAGAACTTTTCAGACATACAGATGCAGAGAAAATTCTCTATCAAGAGGCCAGCACTTTATTAAATATTGAAGGAGGTTATATGATCTGAAACAAAAATCAAAATAAATAAGAAAGAGGACAACAAAAATAAAAATAAAAAAAGAGAGGAAACAATGGCCATAGAAAATCCTCATATATTAATCAACACCCTAAATATAAATGGACTAAACTCACCAATAAAAGGCACAAAATAGCAGAGTGAATTAAAAAACAAATCCCATCCATATACTGTCTCTAAGAGACACGCCTCAGCCATAAGGACAAACAAGGACTCAGAGTGAAAGGGTGGAAAACCTTATTTCAATCAAATGACACGAAAAGAAAACCAGGAATTGCCATACTAATGTCTGTCAAAATCAGATTTAGGTTAAAAAAGGTAACAAAGATGGACATTTCATAGTGATAAAAAGGACAATACAACAATAAAAAGACATGACACTCATTAATATATGTGCCCCCAAACAGGAAACACCAAAATATAAAAAGCAACTACTAACAAATCTGAAAGGAGATACTGACCAAAACAAAACTATAGTAGGGAACCTAAACACCCCCTTAACAGCCATGGACGGATCATCCAAACAGAAAATAGATAAGGATATATCAGCTTTAAATGATACATCACAGCAATTGAAAATAATTGAAATTCACAGGAGACTTCATCCAGCAATACAAGTCCATAAATTTTTTTCTAGTGCACATGGAATATTCTCAAAGATAGGCCATATGCTAAGAGACAAAACTAGACAGCAAATTCAAGAAAATTGAAATCATACCAAGTGTTTTCTAAGATTGCAAAACTTTGAAATTGGAGATCAACTGCAAAAATATAGCAGAAAAACATATATACATGGATATAAAACAACATATTATTAAAAATGATGATCAAAAACAAATAAAAGAAATTAATGACAATGAAAATACAATATTTCAAAATTATCAAGGTGCAGTGAAAGCAGTAATAAGAAAAAGATTTACATCATTACAAGCCTTTCTTAGGAAACAATAAAAATCACAAGTAAATATCCTAATATCTCATTTTAAAGAACTAGAAAAAGAACAGAAAACAACCCAAAGTAAGCAGAAGGAAAAACATAATAAAAATTAGAGCAGAGCTAAATAAAGTTGAGAACAGAATAATAGAACACATTAATGCAACAAAAAGCTGGTTCTTTGAAAAAAATCAATCAAATTGACAAATCCTTGCTAGACTAAAGGATGAAAAGAAAAAACACAAATAAACAAAATTAGAAATGACAAGAGAGAAATTATGACTGATAGCACAAAACTACAAAGAATCACAAAAAAATTATGAAGGGCTGTATTCTAACAAATTAAAGAACCTAGGAAAAATGGGCAAGTTTTTAGAAACATATACTCTAACTAGACTAACCAAGAACTAAATAAACTAAATAGACCAATCAATAGTAAAGGAATTGAAACAATCATCTAAAACCTACCCAAAGGCAAAGCCCCAGACCAGATGGTTTTACCAAGAAATTTTACCAAGTAGTCAAAGAAGAATTAACACCTCTCTTCCTCAGACTCTTCCATAATATTAAAGAAGATGCCATACTTCCCAATCACTCTACAAGGTCAACATTACCCTAATACCAAAGCCTGGTTAAGACAACATACACACACACAAAATACAGACCAATATCTCTGATGAGCACACATGCAAAAATCCTAAACAAAATATTAGCAAATACCACAAAACAATGCATCAAAAAGATTATACACCACAATCAAGTGGAATTCATCCCAGGGGCACAAGGATGATTCAATGTCTACAAATCAATCAATGTGATATATCACATATACAAAATGAAAGGTAAAAATGATATGATCACATCAATTGATGCAGAGAAAGCATTTGACAAGTACAACATCAATTTATGATCAAAACACTGAATAAAATGGGTATAGAAGAAAAGTACCTCAACATAATAAAGGCCATATATGACAAAGCCTCAGCTAAAATCATAAAGAATGGGAAAAACAGAAGCCCATTTCCCTAACATTAGGAACAAGACAGGGATTTCCCCCGTCACCACTGCTATTCAATATAGTACTGGAAGTTCTAGCCAGAGCAATCAGGCAAGAATAAAATGATACAAGTTGGGAGAGAAGTCAAACTGTCATTAATTGCAGATGACATGATCTATTATATAGAAAATTCCAAAGGCTCCATCAGAAAAGTATTAAAAACAATGAACAAATACAGTAAAGTTGTAGGATACAAAATGTACAAAAATAAATTTCATTTCTAGATACAAACAACAAAGTTCAGAAAAACAAATGAGAAAATCAATACCCTTTCTGATCAAACACACACACACACACAAAAAAAAAAACCTGGTAATTAACTTAACAAAGAACATGACAAACTTTTACACTGAAAATTATGACACACTATTAAAATAAATTGAAGATAAAAAAATGGAAAGACCTTTAGTGTTCATAGATCAGAAGATGTAACATTGTTTTTTGTTTGTTTGTTTGTTTGTTTTTTCTGTTTAACATTGTTAAAACAGCCATATTACCCAAAGCAATATACAGGTTTAATGTAATTTCGATCAAAATCCCACAAAAATTATTTCACAAAATGGATTAAAAATTATCATATTTGCATAAAATCACAAAAGACCTCAAATGGCCAAAGCAATTCTACATAAAAAGAATAAGGCTGGAGGTATAACACACCTCCACTTCAATGTATACTACAAAGCATCAATAATTAAAACAGCTTGGTATTGGCAGAAAAACAGAAACACAGACCAATGGAACAGAATCAAAAACCCAGAAATAAATTTACAAATATATAGGAAAATAATTTTTTTATAAAGGAGCAAAAAATATACCTTTTCAGTAGATGGCACTGGAAAAATTGAAAAACCCTATTCAAAAGAATGAATCTTATCTGTTTGTTTGTTTTGGTAGTTCCCTGGCTAGGAGTCAAACCCAGGCTGTGGCATTAAGGGCACCGTAGCCTAGCCACTACACCACCCTGGAACCACAAAGAATGAATCTTAACTGTGAACAGTCACCATATACTAAAATTAATTCAAAGTGAATTGAAGACTTCCACATAAGACCTGCAACAGTAAACTGTATAGAAGAAAACATCAGTACTAAACTTATAGACCTTGCACTCAGGGAGGACTTCATGAACCTGACTTCAAACGCAAGGGAATTAAAAGCAAAAATAAATGAATGGAACTATATCGAACAAAAAAGCTTCTGCACAGCAAAAGAAACCATCAACAAAGCAAAGGGACATCCAACTGAATGGGAGAAAATACTTGCAAACAACATATCTGGTAAGAGACTAATATCTCAAATATATAAAGAACTCAAATGACTCAACAACTAAAAAACAACCCAATTAAAAGTGGTCATAGGACCTGAGCAAACAATTCTCCCATGAAGACATACAAATGCCAATAGACATATGAAAAAATGCTCAACTTCATTAAGCTATTGGAGAAATGCAAATTAAAACCACAATGAGATACTATTTCACACTTTTTAGAATGGCTATTATCAACAAGACAAGGAATAACAAGTGTTGGAGAGGGTGTGGAGAAAAAGAAACCCTCACATATTGCTGGTAGGAATGCAAATTCATACATCTGCTATGGAGGACAGTGTGGTGGTTTCTCCAAAAATTGGTAATGGAGTTATCATATGACCTGACAATCCCATTTTTGTGTATATACCCCTTACATTTGAAAACCTTAGTCTGCAAAGATTTGTGTACTGTAATGTTCATCACAGCACTGTTCACGGTGACCAAGTCATGGAAACAACTAAAGTGACATTCAACAGATGACTGGATAAAGAAGCTGTTGTACATACACACAATGAAATCTTACTCAGCTATAAGAAAAGATAAAATATTGTCATTTGCAGCAAAATGAATGGACCTTGAAATCATCATGCTAAGCAAAATAAGTCAGACAGAAAACACCAAGAACCATATGCCTTCACTCATATGTGGAATATAAAACTGAAAGCAACAAAGAAACAAAAACTCACAGACACAGTCAATAGATTAGTGGTTATCTGAGGTTAACAGGGGAAGGGGTGCGAGAAGAGGGAGGGGGAGTCAAATATATGGTAATGAAAGAGAGGTGACTCTGGATGTTGAACACATAACGCAACACATAGATGATACACTGTAGAATTTTATACCTTGAACCTATGTAATTTTTGCTAACCAATGTCACCCCAATAAATTTAACAGTAAGAAGAATTGGTATCACACTTCACATATGTTGTTTAGAGCTACATATATCAAACTTAATAGTAATATAAGTGGCTTAGTATTGCAAATTTTCTTCAGGTGTCACAGGGCAAGCACTATTGCTAATTAGAATTATTTCCAAGTTAGAATGAGAGCAACAAGAAAGGCAAGAAAATGGATCCTCAGCATGACTGGGAAATAACTCAATATTCAAAAATGTATTGTTTTTCTGATATCTGAGAAGAAAGATGAAAAGTTAGTTTTTTTCTCATACTTTAGTGCATCTGCCATTCAAATTCTCTTAGTATTCAAAAGAAGATTCTGTTTCTCATGTTTGCCAATGATGTAAATCATAAACCTTCACTGCACTGAGATGTGATTGCCTTTAGTTTTTATTTTTATTTAAACAAGTTCAGTTACAATTGGCATTTAATATTATTTTATATTAGTTTCAAGTGTATAGCATAGTGGTTAGAATGTATATAATTTATGAAATAATCCAGTGATTAATTTTGAGGACTTTATTTCTGTGAGGTCAAAATGGTATCAGGTATAAAAATGAATACTTAGCACAGTGAGTTGTTTTGTGTTATCACTGAGCTCCAGGACATGAGTATTAAGAGTTACCCATATGTTTTTTTTCATACATTTTTATGTGTATATTTGTAGTAATGAGGTGCTCCAAAGCATGAGCCTCAGGGCAGGTGCCCCTCTTGTCCTGTTCTGAAAATGGTACTTGTAAAGACAAACACTAAGTGTGGGAAATACCAAGGGGAGGAACTCCAAGAAGAGACTTTGGCAAACAAAAAATATTTATAGATTTAGAATTTGCAGGGGGATGTGTGATGTAAACACTCTAATTTACCCCCCTTAAAAAATACCTAAGTGACTCCATATTTCTTATTAATGCTGTATACATATGTATAGTCTACAAATTGCTTTTTTTCTCCACTTTGTATTGTTTTTAAAAATTTACCCAGATTGATAAATATGGTTAACCTGAATTCACTTATTTTAATGATATATAATATTCTGTGGTATGAATATGCTTCCCTTTATTTATTCATTCCTATATTGATGAACACTTACATTTCTTCCAAATTTATACTATTAAAAATGAATGTTAACAAAATTTTATGTGTACCTTCTTATGCAACTGTGTGAATTTCTTTTCTAAGTGTTTAGTTTATAGAGTATGCATATTGTCTATTTTCTAGATATTGTCAAATTGCACCAACTTATAGTCTACCAGTAGCATATAAGAATCCTTATTTCTCTGTACCCTAGCCAAAACAAAGTAATATCAAGCTGATGATAGGTATAAAATCATACTTGATTATTATATCAATTAGTATTTTTCAGATTGTTAATGAGGCTGGTAATTTTTCATATGTCTATTGACCTTTCAATGTTCCCCTTCAATGAAATGCATATTTAAATGCTTCATTTATTTTAGAGATACTATGTTTTTATAAAAATGAAGCTTTGATTAATTGTTCACATCTTTTCTTAACCCTCAGCATACTTTGTTTTTCTTTTAATTTTAAAATGTTGATAATATATTTATTTGATTTAAGATTATATAAAAAGTTACACATGAGAAATCTTACTCCTAGTTGAGCACATTAACCTCATTGCTATGCAAGCTCTCCACTGACAATCATTTTTCAACTTACCATTTTGGTGATTATTTATTCTTTATTTTTATACATCATGTGTATTTAATAACAAGAAGTTAAGAATAAAATAGACAACCCAGGCTAAAATGTGATCAGTACCACAACTTTAGAAGTCACCTCTTTGTTCTTTTTAGATTGATTGTATCTACCTCCTCCATCCCTATAGATAACCACTAGTATGGTTTTATTTCTCTTTATATTTTACCTCTGTCTATGTCTTTAGTCTACCTTCATGTTTCATTGATTGTTTGGTTGAGTATGAGGTTCTAGGTTGGAATTATTTTTCCTTCAGAACTTTGAAAATATCAATTCATTTTCTTCTAATTTCAGTGTTACCTGTTGTTGATATTAATAATCTTTTAATGATTCTCTAATGCTATCTCTTCCTCTTCCCTTCTCTGGAAGCTAATTATTTAAACTTTTAAATAAGTACAGATTTACAGACAGGTGTAAAAATTTGTAAAAAATATACAGTTAAGTCCCATGAACTCCTCAGTATCATCTTGCACAATGTCAAAGCCAGGAAGTTGACATTGGTACAATTCACGTGGCTTATTTAAATTTCATTAGTTTGATGTTGTATGTGGAGTTCAGTGTGATTTTGTGATATGTGTAGATTTGAGTAATCACCACAAATCATTTGTTTATTTATTTTATGTCTGTGTGTTCAGTGCAGTTTAAAATCAGATCACAACAACCCAATCCAGGCAGGACTACTAATGGCTGAGACACTTTGGTAATAAAAGTTTGGGTCACCCCATCAAGTAAAAAACCACAACCAGCTAAGACACTGGATGAAGACAAAAGGAATATGTAATGGGTAATAAAAGAAGATTGTTATAAATACCAGCTCTGACCATGTTATGAGTTACCGAGACAGGGACTGTAGTTGTTATGATTATTTTTTTCTTATTTTGTTGTGAAAACTATTGTATGTATATATACATATATTAACCAAATATTGTTTTACTCTCTTATTTCCTTATCATGTAACATGAGATATATTGAGTTTCTATCAGTTTTAAGTATTGTTGATTTTACATCAATGCGCTCAAGTTACAGGATATCAGGAATAGAGTAAATGTCATTCAAAAAGTTAACCTCCACTTCTTAGAAAGGGATTAGTGCACTTTTGGTTATACATAAGATAATCGTATTTCATTAAAAAATAATAATCTTATTGTTGTCTTCATTTGGAGATTAAGTATGCTTTAAACAGATGCATGTAGATGTTAAGGTGACAAGAAATGGACTTGTGATGATTAATTTTATGTATGAACTTGACTGGCCTAAGGGATGCCCAGATAACTGTACAACATATATTCTAGGTGTGTCTGGGAGGATGTTTCTGGAAGAGATCAGCAATAGAACTAAGTAAAGCAGATGATTCTCCCCAATGTGTGCGGGCATCATTGAATCCATTAAAGCTTTGAATAGAACAAGAGGTAGAGGAAAGGAGAATTCATTCTCTCTCTGCTTGAGCTGACACGTCTATCTTTTCCTGTTCTTGAATATCAGCACTCCTGGTTCTCAGGCTTTTGGATTCTTATTGGAACTTAGAAGACTAGGCCTTTGGATTTAGAATGAATTGTGGCAGCAGCTTTCCTTAGTTCTCCAGCTTTCAGATGGCATATAGTGGGAATTCCTTGCCTCCATAACCACAAAAACCAATTCCTTTTATATATCAGTGGTGCCAAAAAAGTGTGTACACATTTTAAGAAATGTTATCTATGTATTACTTTTCAAAGTTGAATTGAATTACAGTAGCAATAAGTAGTATGATGTTTGCTCAAAATATGGCATTAATCAAATGAATGCTGGCATCACTATGTGACAGTCAGGAAAGTAAAAAAAAATGGTAGAAGGGGGCAGAGCAACAAAATGGAGGTCTGAGAGGGACCTCTGAAAAACTCCTTTGGAGATTACAATGAATAAAGTATCTATAATTCAACTAAACACTCTCTACACAATGCACAATCACAGACAACAGACCTGCTTTTCAGTAAGGTACTGGCAGGTGGGCAGAGGGTTAAACAAAGGAGAAATAAAAGAGGAACTGCAGAGACACGGATTGCACGTGGGTCCCTGTTTGTAACTCTACCACTGGGGTAGTGATGGGGGAGGAGGCAACGAGAAAGCATTCCAGACCTCACTTGGTCTGAGGGACAGAGAAAAGGAGGCCTAGAGATACAGTAACTATACTTCACTTTGTCACCTAGGAGGTACAGACCAGTCTGCATGATGCAGCGGTCTTGCTTCCCTCTGGTTCCAAGAATATGGGGAGTGATGAGGCCATAGGGAGCCACAGTATGGCCACTCCTCAGAAGGACAGAGGGGGCTGTGCATGTGTTTATCAGCCGACAATCAAGACAGTCTGAAAGACCAGCATACGGGACAGCTGACCTCAAGGCTCAGAGCAGAATCCACTGGAAAAACTGAGAACAGAAAGGTGTAGTTGTACCCAAACTACCTGCATGACCCCTGCAGCCCCAGAAAAAAAAAAAAAAAACAAAGCCATGAATGCCCCTCCCTCAAAGACCTCTGCCCACTCAGTATCAGCAATGAACACCTAAGAAAGTGCAACAGTGAGTGTTCAGAGAGGCTACTAGAATGAGAAACCAGAGAAAGAGAGTTCAAAATAAATCTGAACAACAGTTAAAAAAAGTAAGAGATGGGGAAAGATGACTCATCAGAAATAAAGCTCCAAGCACTGATTATAAAAATAATTAGCGAACTGAGTGATAACTTCAAAAGAGAAATAGCAAGCATAAAGGAAGACATATAAGCCATTATAAAGAACCACAAAGAGGTAATGATTACATTAACTAAAATAAAGAATAGAATAAAAGTCACCAAACTAGATGAAGTAGAAGCACAAAGCAATGATTTTCAAGAAAAGCCAGCAGAGAACACCCAATCAGAAAAACAAAGAGAAACAAGAATCTAAAAAAAATGAGGATGGTTTCAGATTCCAATGGGGCAACAGCAAGCATAAAAACATTTGCATCATTGGCCTACTGGAAAGAACAGAGGAAAAGCAAGAAATAAAAAAAAAATTTGAAAAAACAATGACTGAAATTTTTCCTAACATGGCAAAGAAAATAGACATACAAGCCCAGAAAGCACATAAAGTCCCAAACAAGATGATCCCAATCAGGAACACACTGAGACACATCATAATTAAAATGGCAAAAGTTAAAGGAAAAGAAACAATTCTAAAAACAGTAAGAGATAAGGGTCTAATATCTAAAATATATAAAGAAATAATAAGACTTAACAACAAAAAAACAAACAACCCAATTAAAAAGTGGGCAGAAGAACTAAACAGACACTTCTCCCATGAGGAAATGCAAATGGCCAACAGACATATGAAAAAATGCTCATCCTCATTAGCTATCAGGGAAATGCAAATCAAAACCACAATGAGATACCACCTCACACCTGTGAGAATGGCTATTATCAACAAGACAAGGAATAACAAGTGCTGGAGAGGATGTGGAGGAAAAGGAACTCTGGTACACTGCTGGTGGTAGTGCAAACTGGTACAACCACTGTGGAAGGCAGTGTGGAGAGTCCTCAGAAAATTGGGAATGGAGCTACCATTTGACCCAGCAATTCCCCTTCTGGGGATCTACCCAAATAACTTGAAAACCTTTGTCCGCAAAGACTTATGTACCCCAATGTTCATTGCAGCGATGTTCACAGTGGCCAAAACATGGAAACAACCAAAGTGCCCTGCGACAGATGACTGGATAAAGAAGCTGTGGTACATTTACACAATGGAATATTACTCAGCTGTAAGAAAAGATGAAATATTGCCATTTGCAACAAAATGGATGGACCTG
>PVJL010008305.1:0-68079 GCA_004026885.1 Lyroderma lyra
GAGTTATAAAACTGAAAGCAACAAACCAACAAGACAAAACAAAGCTTAGTGGTACCAGAGGGAAAGGGAGGAGAGGGGAAGATAGAAGAGGGTAAAGGGGGTCAAACATATGGTAACAGAGATTTGACTTTGGATGCTGAGCACACAATGCAAAGTGTAGATAATGTATCATAGAATTGTGCATTTGAGACCTCAATAAATTTAATAAAAAAAAAAACTCATTCAATTCAACACCAAAACAAACAAACAAGCAAGCAAACAAACAAAAACCATCCAATGAAAACAATGGCAGAGGATCTGAATAGATATTTCTTTAAAGAAGACATACAGGTGGCCAATAGACATATAAAAAGATGCTCAAGATCACTGATTATCAATGGAATGCAAATTGAAACTACAATGAAATATCACCTCACATCTGTCAGGATGGCTATCATTAATAAATCAACAAATAATAAGTCTTGGTGAGGATGTAGAGCAAATGGAACCCTCATACACTGTTGTTGGGATTACAAATTGCCTAACTGCCAAATTGGTGGGAAGCTAAGGATGGCAAAGTATCAGGAGAGTAGAATTATGAGTCTCGATGACTATAAAGCTGTATGCTAGCTATATACTGCCAAATTGTGAATTAATTTACATGAGAATGAGATACAGTATGTTACTTTTAAAAATAAAAATCTTCCATTTTGTAAAATACACCATAGAATGAAAGACAAAAGTACAAGAAAATATTCACAAACATATATAACTGATATTGGTTTAATATTCATAATATATAACAAACATTTCCAAAGCAATTACAAAAAGACAAATGACCCAATAGAAAAGTAGACACAAAGTATTTCACAGAGGAGAAAATATGTATGGACAATCAACATATGAAAAAATGCTCAACTTTATTAGTAATCATAGAAAGTAAATTTCACATTCACAAAAATAAGATTTTAAAAGTCTGAAATATCAAATGTTAGCTATGATAAGTATCAATGGGAAATAATATGCTGCTTGAGGGAATGTATATCCATATAATCATTTTGGAAAACAATGTTTTGGAGTTCTCTATAAGGTTAACAACCACTTGCAGTGGGAGTAACTGAACAAGAAAGATGAAAAGATGGTAGGTTGTGGCTAGAAAATGTAAACGTGGTGTTTGAATTAATGATTTAGGAGACAGAGAAGTGTGTTTGATGACAAAGTACAAGATGTGACCTTGAAAGTTGTTGGCTAAAGTGAAAAAGGATTCATTGAAGATAATGAAGCATGTCAGGCTGGGTCCAAATAGGACAGAAAAACCACATTTGAACAGAAAAGATTTAACATGAAGAATTGTTGATGTTTCTGCTTAAGATGGTGGAGTAGGTACACAAAGTGCTTGCCTCCTCTTGTGACCACCTCAAAATTACAACTAAACTACAGAATACCATCATTGAGAATTGCCTGAAGTCTAGCAGAATAAAAGTTAGTATAACTAAGAACATACAGAAGAAGCCACCTTGTGACTGGTAGGAAGGGCAGAGATGCCGAACAACCTGGTTTCACACCCATGTGTAGTGGTTAATAATTGGGAGTGGTATCTGGGCTGTGAAGGTCCCCCCTGATGACTGAGAGGTCCCAGCCCCACACTAGACTCCCCAGCCTAGAGTTCCAGTGCCAAGAAGAGAAGTCTCCACAATTTCTGGTAATGGAAACCAGCAGAAATTTTGGGTGAGTGAGATGAAGGGCTGCTGGAGTCTCAGGTGCTCCTTTTAAAGGGCCTGCACACAGACTTACTCCCTGAAAGACTCCCTCTCTCTGAGCTCCAGCACTGGGGCAATAGCTGGAAAAAAAGGGACATAAGGAGAAGAACTTAGTTGTCTGAATTCAGGGTGAGGGATGGAGGAAAAGTTTTCTCCAAGACAGAAGTTCTGGCAGAAGCCATTGTTTCTAAGTGGATCCTTCCCTTTACTCAATATGCATGTGCAGGTTGGCACCATATCTGAGTCTCCATCAGCCTGGCTAATGCTATTTATTCTACCCTGGTGATTCCCTGGGACCCTGCCCCACCCAAATTGCATGTCCACCCAAGCCACTTCCAGTGTTTTTTTTTTTTTCTATACAAATAGCCTGTCTTGGCTCATGCTGCAGACTTCCCTGAGATCTCTCAAAGGTTCACTAACCTGAAATTAGCAGCATCTGGCCTCTGGGTGTCCCATACAACCTGCTAAGCAGCCCCAAGACTGACACTAGTAGCAGCCAGCCTTGGTTTGCAGCTTAGCATCTTCCAGGCATCTTCAAGCCTAGCACAAGTGGCAGCCATAAACAGATCACTTTGTAGCTCATACTAAGTGGTCTGGGAAAGGCACAGGGAGCAGTTGAACTTACCTGCATCAGAGCACTTCTCAAGAGGCCTCAGAAGCAACACACCTGGTGGCCAGCTACAGCCCACACCAGAGTACCACCGAACTACATCCACAAGTGACACATACAAAGGGAAGACTGGGCAGGCACCAGAGCCCAGATAAAGTAAATCCTGCTCCATAGGGACAGCCCATGCACAAAAACTCCTCCACTGTAGTCAAGACCAGTCCTCCAATAAATCACCACATGGGTCAATCTCTACCAGTGAAGCACCAACAGCAATCAAGCCTCAACTACAATAGGAGGGCACACACAACCCACATAAGGATATACCTGTAGGACCCAACTCAGATGACCAGGGAAACACAACACTAGGCCACACAGGATGCCTACTGCATAAGGCCACTCTTCTAAGACCAGGAGACATAGCATCTCTACCAAATACAGGGAAAAAAACACAGGGAAACTCAAAATAGGAGACAAAGAAACATGTCCCAAATAGAAGAATACAACAAAGCTCCAGAAAAAAAGAACTAAAAAACAGAGATAAGCAATCAACCAGATGCAGAGTTGAAAACACTGGTTATCAGTATGCTCAGTGATCTCAGGGAGAAGTTAAACAAACATATAGGTAACATAAAAATGGAGATAGAAAACATAAAAAAGAACCAGTCAAAATAAAAAATACAATAAATGAAATAAGGAATACATTAGAGGGAATCAACAGTAGATTAGATGAAGCAGAAGGTAAAATCAGTGATTTGGAAGATAAGGTAGCAGAAAACGTCCAATTACAACAGGAAAAAGAATTCCTTCTCTCCAAAAAGAGGAGAGTTTAAGGGTTCTCTGGGACAATATGAAGTGTACCAACATTCACATCAAAGTATCAGAAGGTGAACAGAGAGTGCAAGGAATTGAAAACCTATTTGAAGAAATAATGATGAAAAATTTCCCCAAGCCTGGTGAAGGAAATAGACACATAAGCCTAGGAAGCACAGATAATCTCACACAAGATGAACCCAATCAGGCCCACACCAAGACACATCATAATTAAAATGCCAAAGGTTAAGGACAAGGAGAGAATCTTAAAAGCAGCAAAAGAAAAGAAGTTATAGTTACCTACAAGAGAGCTCCTATAAGACTATCAGATAATTTCTCACAGAAATTTTGCAGGATAGAAAGGATTGGCACAAAATATTCAAAGTAATGAAAAGCAAGGACTGCCAACCAAAATACTCTATCCAGCAAAGCTATCACTTAGAATGGAAGAATGGGTAAAGCACTTTCCAGACAAGAAAAAACTAACAGTTCATTACCACCAAACCAGTAATACAAGAAATGTTAGAGGAACTTCTTTAAGAAGAAAAGGAATATTAAAAATATAAATAATAAAATGGTAATAACTACATATCTATCAACAATTGCTTTAAATGCACATGGATTATATGGTCCAACCAGAGGCTAAATGAAAAATAAAACAAAAACTTTTCATATGCTGTGCACAAGAGACTAATTTTAGATAGAAAGATACATACAGACTGAAAATAAAAGGATGAAAAAAGATATTTCATGAAAATGGAAATTTTAAAAAAGCTGATGTAGCAATACTATATCAGGCAAAATCGATTTTAAAACAAAGGCTATAACAAGATATAAATAAGGATCCAGTAATTCCACTTCTGAGTATTCATCTGAAGAAACTCAAAACAATAATTAAAAAAGACATAAGCACCTATATGTTCATATACATCTATATGTTCATATAAGTTTATTTAGAAAAGCCAAGATGTGGATGCAACCTAAGTATCCATAAATAGATGAATGGATAAAGAAAAAGTGGTACATATGAGGCTTGAAAATTAAGTTGATGAACTCATCCTAGAAAAAATGCTATATACCTCATTGCTGAATATCACTATTGTCAACTTTGAAGCACTCCACGTGGAAAGCTATGCACTGAAGCCGGTGCCTAGTCCACCTTCAGAACAATTTTGGAACTCTTTTTCTGGAATGGCCATCAGAGGTGTCATCATTTGACCCTTGATGCCCTGAATGTCATAAAAATATTTTTCTTTTAATATTTCCTTTAGCTTTGGGTAAAGAAAAAAATTATTGGGGACCAGATCAGGTGAGTAAAGAGGGTGTGCCAATACATTTATTTGTTTAGTAGCTAAAAACTCCCTCACAGACTGTGCCCTGTGAGCTGATCCATTGTCTTGATGCAAGAGCCATGAGTTGTTGGCAAAAAATGTTTAAGTCATCTTCATCTAGCTTTTTCATGCAGCCTTTTCAGCACTTCCAAATAGTGAACTTGATTGACTATTAGTCCAGTTAGTACAAATTTATAATGAACAATCCCTTAGACATAAAAAAAGTTTAGCAACGTCACTTGGACTCTTGATTTGGACTGACAGATCTTTTTTAGTTATAGGGAATTGGTTGACTTCCATTGTGCACTTTGATGCTTTGTTTCAGGGTCATATTGCCCACCCATGTTTTATTACCAGTGATAACGTGGCCCAAAACACCATCTTGCCTCACTAAAGGTCTTGGCAAACTTTGACTCTCTTTTGCTTTTGTTCATCAGTGAGCTCCTTTGGAATTATTTTTGCACACACCTTTTTCATGCCAAGATTTTCAGCTAAGATTTTCTAACTGTTTTTCTATTGAGTTTACTTGTTCTGCTATGCTTCTCACAGTGAGCCAACAATTTTAATGCACAATTCGATGAATTTTTGCAATGTTTTCATCAGTTCTACTTGTTAATGGCCACCCTGACCTTTTTTCATCAATGACACTTTCTCTCCCCTCAGAAACACAATTAATCCATTTCTACACTGCCATTTTCTTCATGTCATTATCCCCATAAACTTAAACTAACATATCCACGATTTCACTTCTACTCTTGTTAAGTTTAACAAGAAATTTAATGTTTGTTCATTGCTCTAATTCAAGCTCTGACATTCTCATGACAGCACACAAAAACACGCAACAAAAATCATGAATGCCACTTAGCAAGACACCACCACAGGTTGACATGAATACAGCTGTGATACACAGGTATACCAAGATTATGAGACCTTATCAAGGTGTTTGTTCAGTGCTGCTAAATAAGCACAAAGTGGCAAGTTTATTAACATAATCGTCAGACATCATATATGAAATGGAACACTCTCAGCCATGTAAAATAATAAATTTTGCCATCTTCAACAACATGGATGGACTTTGAGGGTATTACTATGGTATGCACAGTGAAATAAATCAGACAGAGAATGATAAATACCATATGATTTCTCTTACATGTGAAATCTAAACAGCAAAATAAACAAGCAGCACAGCAGTAATAAACTCATAGATACAGAGAACATTTTGATGGTTGCCAGATTGAAGGGGTGTTGGGAGGATGTTTGAAGTGGGGGAGGGACTAAGAGGTACAAATTGGTACTTAAAGAATAGTTATGGTGATCTAAATTATAGCATAAAGTATATAGTCAATAATATTTTAACAAGTATATATGGTATTAGATGGGTACTCAATTTATCGAGGTGATCACTTTGTAAGTTATATAAATGTACATTTGAAACTAATATAATATTTAATGTCAATTGTAACTTAAAAATAATTTTAAAAAGAATGCAGTTTCTAGCGTCAGGCTACCTGGGTCCACTCTACCATATATCAGCTGTGTGAACTTGGACAAGCTACTTAACTTCTCCATGTCTCATCAGTAAAATAAAGATAATAATAATAATACCCAACCCCAGACAGTTCTTGTGGAAACAGCTAATCTTAATTAACATAAGTGCTTTATGATAGCTACTATTCTTCCTCATTTGGTAGGGTGGATGCGATGAACCCCAGCTTCAGGTGTGGGATGCGATTGGCTCAAGCCAATTAACATAGACCATTTCTAGTCATAGGGATTGGTTCAGGAGAGAACCCAGTATTCATTCAGGCCAATGAGACACAAGGAGATTTGCTGGGGTTTCTGGAAAGAAAAGCTTCCATTTTTTTTTTCAGAAGAAACATTTCAGTTTCCCTCATTTGAACCAACCAGCAGTAAATAGATATTTGTAAGACCACCAGGGAAACTTGAACTCTAAGTATTAAATGATACTCAGGAGTTATTAATTTTTTAGGAGTTACGTGTCAATGTAAAAAATGTCCAAACCTCTAGAGAAGTTTTATGACTTTATTTGAGCTTAACTGATGACAATTGCCAGCAAGCAAACTCTTAAGGGATTGATAAAATGCTCTCAAGAATGGCACTATTGCAGTTTAATTCGTACATTAGAATCTAAGGAAGAGATGTAAGGAGAGTTATATGAAATCCATTGGTGGTAGAATAAGAAGGCAGGAGAAAGCAAAGCAGGAAAATCTCTAGGATTGGATAAAAGGCAAAATGGAGAGACATAATACTTCTTTAACATTGGTGGGTACAGGATAGTTAATAATGAACAATTACTGCACATAGAGATGGTATGAGGGCAACAGGATAACAATGAGGAATTACATGGTCTCCTGCTAGGGTGCCATTGTGTTGTGGTCTCGGCAGTCGTGTAGGAAAGAAAATTAATCTGATATTTTAAAGGAATGTTATTTTAGATGCTTGAGAACAATGAACAGAACTCACTGAAGGTAATGATTGACCTTTACTAAGGAATCTATAGGCCTGGGGCATAACTACCCACCATGACCTGCCCAGTTAGGAATTTGTGATCAGACCATGCTGTGTGGTTACTTTTGGTCTCTGAGTTTGTCAGTCTTGCCATGTGCTCCCCTAACCCATGAGCTTGTCAGATTTGTTGCATAGCCCCCTTTTTGTTCACATACAGTATTGTGGTTTTATAAAGAAGAAATGTTCTTATTTAGATATGCACATTGAAGTAATTATAGGTGAATGTGCAAAAAAGAATTATTAATGATAATGAGATTGGGGTGATAAGGGATTGGCTAGTCAGAAGTAAAGAACTCTGAAAAGACATAAGATTAACAGATATACTATCTAATAGCAGGCTATATAAAAATAATACATAATTGTCACTCCCCTAGAGCTGTAATACCTTAGCTCTTATTAAAGAAGTTGCCATGTGTTCAGTCCGTGGAATTTTCTGGACATCTGCCCTCTGGAACTTGCTGCAAATGTGCCTCTCTATGGTGCTGGTTCCTGTTACAGGGGAGGTGTCTTACCAGAGACACTTTTCTATGCAAACACCCAGGTGTAGTGCCAGGGAAAGCTGCTACCCACCGTGCATTGAGGAAGCCAATGTTGCAGAAAGTGAGTATCAGGAAAGCTGGGAGCTTGGCAGAAGCCTGTGGAGTGAGCACATAGGAAACAGGAAGTAAAACCCCTTCTTCCTGCAAAGTCTCTCCACCACTGTCTACGGATAAAACTTGATAAAAATTCATATCATGCCAGCTGGCAAAGTAGAAAAAATATATTTAAAGGCCTTAGGTTCATTTTCACAGAACAGGCATAAAGAGGGACTCAGAAGTAATATTAATACATCAATTACAGGTACAGGCGGTTAAGGAACTGAGTGGTTCTAATATTGGATTGTTATTCTTGCAGATATTGAGGTGACCCAGGTGGCAGCAGAAACTGGGGTGAAGTGAAAGATTTAAATCAATTCATTTATCCAAGTGTGACCTGATCCACCTGTGTAAGAACCAAGTGGAGTACTTTAATAATGCAGATCCCTCTGTCCCATTGTGGATCTTTTGAACTAAGGTATGGAAAACAGGGCTCCCAAATCTTTTTATCAAGTACCCCAGTAGATTTAAAATTTAAAAGTCAATTATGAATATTTCAAACACATAAAAGTAAAGAAAATAATGTAACAGTCTTCAGTGTACCCAGCAACCAGTTTTAAGAAATGTTAACATTTATATTACTTTCTGAAGATCATATTTTAAAAATGAAATGTTACCTATTTGGCTCAAGTTCCACTCTCATTCCTTCTCCTTCCTCCTTCACAAGAGGTGATTATTCTTGTACATTATTGTTTGTAAATTACTTTAGGTGATGGAGAGCCTTTGAAGGTTATTGAGCAGGGATATTACACTGTTAAAGAGGTGTGTTTTTTTTGGTTTGTTTGTTTGTTTTTTGAGAATGAACCAAACTATGCTCTGCCAGAGAGTTTATTAGGATGAGAAAATGGAGGTGGGAAAGCCAACACAGGTTCAATGGCCTGCAGTGTATAGTACCAAGTAGAGTGAGAGAACTTTGCTCTTTTTACTCATGCTTTTCTGTGAAGCCCGCTCTTTGTGCCACTGTGATCTCCTTCTTTTTATATACTTATTTTTATACCTCCACCTTATTTATCCAGTTCATCAGCTCCTTTCTATCATCAGTGGCTTCCTTACCCAGCCATATGCTTGCTACTATCTCAGAATTCCTTGCTTTCTTGACTTTTGACCATACCAACTGTGACTTCCAATCTTTATACTGATAGAACTGTTTCTTCCACCTGGAGGAGGTGGTCTTGCCTTTCTGATTTTATTTTATTACTTAAAGTAATTTGTTATAGCCATTGTACAAAATGAAGCAGATTTTTATCTGGGTGACCTCAGTGGGTTCAATTCTACTTTGGAGTAGGATGAGTTCCTAAAATTACCTAGGATTTGGTCTTCATCAGCAAATGTAAGTGATAACTCAATAATACCTTCAGATTTATTTGTCTGTAGAGTACAATTTTGATGAGCAATTGTGAAAACTGTCCAAATGACATAGAAAAATGTGTTCAAGGAAGTCAGATTTGGGAATTTTATTTGTCAACAAATGGATTTTGTTTTTATTTTCATTACATAGAATTAGCCGTGGTTCAAAAGTCAATTAAAATTTTTGATAGATTATACCTATTTTGCTTATAAGTATGATTATATCAAATCAAATATTTGGAGGTCAAATCTTTGTTATAGAACTATTGATAGATGCAACAACATGAAAGAAACTCAAAATGATGGTTATTGAAAGAAGCCAGACCAAAAAATGTATCAAACTGTGTGATTCCATTGATATAAGATCCTAAAAATGCCAACTAATATATATTGACTGAAAGTATGTTCATGGTTGTCTGGGATTTGGGAGAAAGGGAATGAAGAAGGGGTTAAAAGGTCACAAGGACACTTTAGGGGGTGATGAAAAGGTTTATCTGGATTGTGTGTATGTGTGATTGCATTGCAGGTGTGTACAACAAAATTCAATAAATCGTAGTTTATTATGTTACCTATATCTCAATAAAAGTATAAAAACCATTAGCAAGGAAAAAATGTTTCTTTTAAGCCATTAAACCAAATAAAACATTCTTCTTGTAATCAGGTAATATCTATACTCAGAGACCACATGAGTTCATTCATTCATTCATTCAGCATTTTTGAACATCTACTGTGTCCCAAGCACTCTGCTGGGAATGCTGTTAACCAAAACAAATTAAGATCCCTGCTCTAGGGTGGTTACACTCTGGTGGAGGAGACAGATCAGCAAGTAATAATAGTAAAGTGTGATAAGCGTTATGACAGGGCAAGAAGGAGAAGCTTTGAAAACATTTAGCAGGATTATCTAAGCTGATTATTTGGTAGTAGATGCCTAAAGCTGTGTTGGAAAGCATTATGAAGCTTAGGAGGATCCCATGCATGAGAAGGGGTAGTGATGGTTAGTACAATGCATTTGCCAATATAAGGCTATTCTGTTAAAAATGGACTTACCATAAATTTCCCAATAGTATGACTATTTCAACTGGTTCTGAAAAGGTTTGAGAATAGTGAGATTTCTTGTTACAGACCAGTTTTTTTTTTTTTTTGGTTCGTTCCCTGAGTGGGGATCAAACCCAGGCCATGGCAGTGAGAGTCCCAAAGCCTAGCCACTACACCACCAGGGAACCCCCTACACCACCAGGGAACCGCCCCCCCACCCCCACCAGTTTCTTTTTAGAGCAACATTTTTAGTGCAAAATGTTTATTGTTGGGGAAACATTAACCTTTCAGATTATAGTATAGACAGAAGACAAGTGTTCTTTTGTTCTCAAAAGTTCTGTTTTCAAGTGTTTTTTACCCACTTATGTAACTGTCCTGTGACTGTGTCTTTGACTTTGCTAAGGGCACTGCAGCTGGGTTGTGTAGTAGAACCAGGTCCAGAAAAAGAATTGCTAAAGAATGCAAGTAAACAGGATGTTAGATGTTATCCTTAGCCTATTTCCCTAAACGTAGCTTTTTGGCTGCAATGTAAAGTGCCATTCTTCTAGCTTCGGCTTATAGAGTGATGACTGACAGCAAGCACAATCTTCATTTGCTTGGCACAATGTCACCATGCAACTCAACGTGTTTTGTAAGGACTATTCATGACACACCAGCTCTGTGAGACAGTATGAGGACATCTGGCCATTTCGTGAAAGAATTTTCTCAGCCTACCTTCTTTGAACCCTATTGTGCCAGGACAGCTCCACAAAAGGATCAGGTCTGTCTGACCTAAGAGCCAGTTGACGTCTTCCTCCTGCCAGAAGCTGTATTTTAACTGTGGCTAAAATACTTATTGACAGCATTTCCCCAGACCAGCCCCAAAGTGTCTCATTTCCAGGGTTCCCTGAAGTGCTGGCTCACCTCTATTTTCCAAGATCACTTGCTTCCTATTTTCTCCTCTCTCCCCAGCATCCTCCTCACTTCCTTCCCTTAGAGGTTCTTGCACTGTTTTTTTTTCTCTCTCTGCGTGTTTCGTCGTCTTCTTCTTCTTTTTTTTTTAACCGCAATGAATTCATTTTGCCAGTTTTGAAAAAGAAAACCAGTGTTGTACAGGAATTTTACATTCATTCCCTTTCCACATGTTTGAGTGTGATCTTTGTGGTTTTGAAATCCCATAATTTGAATGGGTTCCACTGTTGTCCAAGAAAAGTTGTTTTAAAGCTTTTTTTCTGCAAGCACCAGAAGAGAACTCATAAAAAGGAAGACAACAACAGATGCAATCGCGGATGTGGCTTAGTCCTTGCAGCTGCCCCAGAGAGCTGTTCGGAGCATACAGTCCTCAGTAATGAATCCAGAAGAGCGAATTGTGACATGGCTTATATCCTTGGGAGTTTTAGATTCCCCTAAAAAGACCATCTGTGATCCGGAGGAGTTCTTGAAGTCCTCACTGAAAAATGGGGTAGTGCTGTGCAAACTGATCAACAGACTGAGGCCTGGCTCTGTAAAAAAGGTAAGGGACATTTGCCATATCTTTGGGAGTACTTAACCACCAGAGAGCTGCAATAATATAACTCTTGAGATTTTCTATTGCTTAGGTCTTGCAGCTCTCCTACTTTAATCTCTTTCTAAGTGTTAGACATTCTTTCACTGTTTTTGTGGTTTAAAAGTCAGAAAATGAATGTTATCCCTTAGTAATTAGCCACCAAATATTAGTATAATAATCAGTTATATGGCTGGTACCAGGAGAAAAGGAGAATATCCACATCACAAGCTTGCTGTGTCATAGACATGTATATTGCTCCCTCTGTGTACTGACGACATGTTTTGAGCTTGTGGTACATATGAGTCTGAATAATTGGATGGTTTATAACAGATGCTGATGGTGTTCATTGACAGTTTGACTAAAATCAATGTCAACTTACTTCTCAAATAAATAAAATGCCTATTGAAAGAGAAGCTATTTAGGAACTAGAAGAAAAAATTCCATATGTCACAAAAGGTTTGTTAAAACAATAGAAACTGAATATATGTTTCAAATGCAACATGTGTTCAAAGTGAAACTATCTTTGTTCTCTCTTAAAAATCTAAAATGATTAATGTTGGAAATCCATGATCACAAGGATGGATAATTTCTAAACTAGGCATTTTAAATCACTTTAAAGGTAGAGTCCTACACTTATTTTCATAAGATTATCAGGGAATATGACTTTGAGTATGGTTCTTTTGCTTTGTTGAACCAGGTTAATTTTATTGAACAAATTGATTTAGCTATAATTTCTTATTGCTTGAAAAACAGTGAGAAAACGGTGGTAAAAGGTAGAGAATTGTGATCAAATATAGTGAACAATAAAGGGGAACATATACTTTAAACAAATTATCATGAAGAGAGGGGAGTGAGGTAGTATGGTGAAAGCAAAACCAAGTTCAAAAATCTGTCTGGGTTTCTCTAATTTGCTATCAGCACATTCAGGCAAAAAGCACGAGAAAAACTTTATAGAGATAGCTTGGGACTAAGGATTTGGTGATATTTGAAATAAAGACCAACTGTTTAGATTTTTGCATCACTTCCTTTGGTGGTTATTTCTCTTCCTGGATTGATAGCAATGCTGTTCCTTGCTTTAAAATGCCTATTCATGTAGCTATTAGTGAATGATAAATATGATACACTTGGCATGGAAAGACAGTCTCCAAGTGACATTTGACTATGTTTCTCTAGTATTGTCTGGAGCCCCAAACAGAAGCTGACTGCATCAACAACATCAACGACTTCCTGAAAGGATGTGCAACCCTTCAAGTGGAGGTAAGCCCACTCAGGTTGCCTTCCGTCTTGTCATGGTTTTTCAACTCTGCTAGTGAAGACAATGTTATAGAATAAGTAAGTCGTTGGTTATTTTCACTGTTAAACAAAGGAAGCATTTTAAGGAAACCATGGTTCATGGTCCCCAGTGGTAGCTTGCTAATTTGGCTTTTCCAGAAACCGGTTTCAAAACAAAAAAAAACTCAAAATATAATATCTTTTAGATACATCATCCAAGTCCTGAAAACAGGCTTCCAGTGACAGAGCTTGTGTTGTGTGCTCACCTACTGAGCGAAGCCAAAAGTGGGCCACTGGCTGCTGCAGAGGGTCACTGCATTCCTCCTGAGGTGGGAAAAGAGGAAAGTCTATTGTTACTTTTCCTCATTAACACTTTAGAACAGAGGCCTTGAAAGAGGACCTACCCCTGAGGTAGAAATTGTATATTAAATTACATTGTGTTATTTTATGGATCCTTATGATACATATAAGAGGGGTGTTACTGAAAGGCAGGTGGAACTTTCACCTGTGTGCCAAGTAACTTAGCTTCTCTATACCTCAGTGTTTTTATCTGTAAAATGGACACAATATTAGGCACCTCCTTGTGGGGTTGTTTTAAGGATCAAATGAGATGTGGATAATAAGGTAGAGTGAAGAGCTCCAACTCCAAAAGATCTATGAGATAATGTATGTAGAATGCTCAACACAGGACCAGTGGTATAAGAAATGTGGGCATGCATTAGTGGTATTATTTGTGGAAAAATGACAGTAGATTCTCCATTAACCAGAACTCAACTAACTGGAATTTTATTTTTGTCTGTTACTTGAGAGTGCCTGTTGCTTGAGTTTTGGTTATTGGAGAGTCTACTTACATTAATCTGGCATCTACCAAGCCCCATATATGCCAGTTAACTGAAAGTCTACTGTATTAGTAGTGATTTGAACATGGACTCTGATACAAGACTGCTTGGTTCATATCTCGGTTCTCTCACTAGTAGCTTTGTAACCTTGGACATGTTACTTAATGATGCCTCTATGCCTCAGTCTCCCCATCTGTGAAGTGGGAATCACAGCAGAATTTATCACATAAAATAGGTGTGAAGTTTCAATTACTGTATGTCTACTGAAGATTGCCCGGCACGTAGTTAACATTCTCCAAGTCTTAGCTATTGTTATTAATACACTAGTACATGTAGCTTTGCCCCATATAGACTTTTCTTGCTTCAGAATTTTTCCTAAAGTTAGTCATAGCATCAGGTTATTCTTGTTCCAGAATATTTTATTCCACATTACTCTATGGTCCAATTTTAGCCCTGTGTATGCATGCACAGTGCATATGAGCACCTGTGTGAGCATGGACATGCGTGTGTATGGACACATGTCTGTGCGTGTGCGTGTGTGTGTGTGTGTGTGTGTGTGTGTAGCTTTTGAGGTAGTTTAGCCTGAGACAACTATATTCCTTACAGAATGATGGCTACTTTGGAACAGATCATGTTATTTTCATTTTTATTTATTAATTAAAAACATGGTAACGCTGCCAATGATTTCTGTACCCTGAAACTGCTAGAGGTAGACTGAGCTTCTTTGCCATTCCAAGAATACTAGATGATACAGAAACACCTCATATGTCTGGCATTGCTGGAGAATGAGTTGTTTAACAAAAGTTAGTTTTTCTGATAACCAATGCTTAAAATATTTTTATCCCCTTTGGATAGAAAATTTTCTAAAAAGCATATCATAATTTTCATTTCTTAAATACATTTTTATCTCTCTTTGATAATTCAGGCTGGACTGAACATAGTATGAATATTGTAATAAGGCAATACTAGCATCATGGTTAAGCACATACCTTCTCTAGTTTGACAGACTTGGGTCACAGTTTTGGCTTGGTCAGTTACTGACTGTGTGACTATAGAAGAAGTTATACTTGGTCTCCCTATGCTCCAGTTTCCTCACCGGTATAATGGAGATATTAATAATATCTCTTGCATAGGATTGTTTTTTTTTTTTTGATGATTCAATAAGTGATTTAATGAATGAATCAGAGAATGAATTTCCAACCTTGAAGCAAAACTGAATTTTAGAATGTCTAACACTTGTGCTTTTTATTTAACACCATGTTCCCCAGAAAGCCCTCCACAAAAATTTTTATTTTACTTAAAAGTTTGCTGAGAATGTGACAATTCACCTGAAAAAACGGGGAGGGACTGCCTAGAGGAGCTTCAGAGCCAGGACTCAAGATCACTGAGGCAGGAGAAAGCTGAGTGCCACCCCAATTCGTGTGAAGGAGAAGCTCCAAGTTCCTCAGGCCAGAGCCTTGTAAGGTGACTTGACTAGTAGAGAAAAAGAGCTACAAATGTTGGTAGGTTTAGGGCTTCTTACTTAACCGAACAGGTGTGCCATCCTTATCACTAGCCGGAAAGTTATATGTGAGTCAAACAACTATGTCAAATTACCACCTCAGTGTTTCTTACTTATGAGAGACCTTCAGGGAAGCCTTTGGTGTTGCAAACAATTGCATTCTAACACATCTGTTCTGTAAATGTAGATGTGCTGTAAAGAGGATCAGAATCATGGAGGAAGGAAATTGTGTGGTCGAGGGCCTGTTTGAACAGCTTACATGCCCTTCAAGGCTTCCCGGTTCTCTGAGATAAACTGGCTGAAGCTTCTGACTTGGGGGTTTAGTTGGCGAGTGAGTGTGACATCACGGTCCAGTTTCATGTGATAGAAATGAAACATGTTGGCCAATTCCTCTGCTCCAGGATATCCCAGCTTTTCGTAAGCTTCCAGGGTAATCTTTGCATCTCGGACTTGTTTTCCCAAACTCTTGGACAAAACATCAGCATATTGCTGTATTGTTAGTGCTTCTGCACTGAGACCCATGGCCATGCCTAAAAACTCTGCTGGGGAATTTAAAATGTTAGAGACAGCTATGCCAACATCAGCAGCAGAGATTCCATCCATCGGTATGTCCCCCATAGGCAGAGCCAAGGTGTAGTAATCTCCATCAGAGGCTTTCATGGGCTTCCATATGGTGAGAAAGTTTTCAAAATAAGCTGCCAGGTGGACGCTGGTCATGGGAACACCGATGGACCAGAAGTACTCCTCCACCTCTCCCTTCCTGTCAAAGTGCCCAACCTCCAGCTTCCCACCGGTCAGGTGCTTGGTGTTCTCTAGGCCACTGTACACCATGTGCTTCAGACCCAGGCACTTGGCCACATCTGCCACCAGCTTTCCCTGACACACTTCTTTCTCTTTGCTAAGATGGTCCCAGAAGCTGGTCACCATGAAGGCCCCATAGGAACTTTTTAAGGCAGCCTCCACGGATGCTTTATCATTCAGGTCCCCTTTGACCACCTCAGTGCCCAGATCCTGGAGCACCAGTGCACTTGGTCGAGTCACATCTCTGGTCAGTGCTCTCACGGCGAACTTTTTGCTTTCTAACAAGGCCCTGGCCACAGGGCCACCCTGAGCTCCTATTGTGCCGAACACTGTAATTACTTTCTTGGTGGTCATGTTACTGGACAAAGAAAGAGTTAAAGGAGCAGCTGAACTTTCTTCAGAGCAGTGGTAGCAGCTGCATAGGATTGTTTTAAGGATTTAATGAGAAAATTCTTCTAAGGCATGTAATATATCACTGCACATAAGACATGCATAACAGCTGCTTAATATTACTGATATTACTAGGTAGTATTGTATATAAAATTAAGTGTACAAGGTCTGACAATGAAGTTTGAGAACTCATCTTAGAAAAATTGCTACATACCTCATTGCTGAATGTCACTATGGCTAATGGTCACCTTCCAAGAACTCCCCTTGGGAAGCTATGCACTGACACTAGCTCCTAGTCTGCTCTTCAAAGCAATTTTAGAACTCTTTTTTTTTTTTTTTTGGAATAGCCATCAGAGCTGTCATTGTATTACCCTTGATGTCCCGAATCTCATCAAAATATATTTCTTTCAATATATCCTGTATCTTTGGGTAAAGAAAAAAGTCACTGGGGGCTATATCAGGTGAGTAGAGAGAATGTTTCAATACAGTTATTTGTGTACTGGCTAAACACTATCTCATAGATAGTGCCCTCTGAGTTGGTACATTTTCATGATTCATGAGCCATGAGTTGTTGGTGAAAAGTTCAGAATATTTTCATTTAACTTTTTCATGCAACCTTTTCAGCACTTCCAAATAGTAAACGTGGTTGACTATCCAGTTGGTACAACTTCATAATGAACAATCCTTTTAATATCAAAAAAGTTTAGCAACATTGTTTTGACTCTGGATTTGGACTGATGGAACTTTTTTGGTCTTAGAACACAGATTGACTTTCATTGTGCACTTTGACACTTTGTTTCAGGGTCGTATTGATACACCCATGTTTCATCACCAGTGATAACTTGGTCCAAAACATCATCTTGCCTCTCAAAAAGGTCTTGACAAACAGAGCTCCTTTGGGACCATTTTTACACACGCCTTTCTCATGCCAAGATTTTCAGTTAAGTTTTTTTCTAACTGTTTTGCTATTGATGTTTACTTGGTCTGCTATCCTCCTCACAGCTGACAATTTTGATGCAAATTCTACCAGTTTTGCAATGTTTTAGTTAGTTCTGCTCATTACTGTCCACCCTGACCACTCTTCATCTGTGATGCTTTCTCTCCCCTCAGAAAAATGTTGAATCCATCTGTACACTGCTGCTTTCTTCATGGCATTATCCCTGTAAACTTGGACTAACATCTCCCTGAAGTAGACTTCACTTCTACTCTTGCCAAGTTTAAATAGAAATTTAAATGTTATTCATTGCTCTAATTGAAACTCCGACATTCTTGTGACAGCATATAAAAACACGCAACAATAGTAATGAACACCAGTCAATAAGACACTGCCACATGTCAACACAAATACAGCTGTGAGACACAGATATACCAAGGTTATAAAACCTTACTGAGTTGTTTGTATAGTGCAGCCAACTTAAGCGCATGGTGGCAAGTTCGCAAACTTAATTGTCAGATCTCATATAAAAGAGTCATATTAGGGCACTCCTAGAACCCAGAGGGAAGTCTAATAAAATCAATACAGAATGAATGAGACTGAAAACTGAGTTGGGGTGCACCCAGCAACCAGGAACATTGACCATCCAGTCTCAAATTCCCAGATAGTTAAGAGACAGGTCTAAACACAAATATTTGCAAATTAAAAAGAATTAAATTAGTTTATTTTAAAAATTATTTATTTTAATTAATTTATTTTATTTTATTTTTTTATGTGGGTAGTTGCTGGGACTCGACCCCAGTCCGCAATGTTGACAGTGCCGAAGCCTTAGCCAGTACACCACCAGGGAACTTCCTAATTAATTTATTTTAATTAAATACATATGATATATAACATTGTATAAATTTAAGGTGTACAGTGTGCTACTTTGATACATTTATATATTGTAACATGATTGCAGTGGTAGTGATACTTACCACATTACGTAATTATAGTGCAATATTTTTATCTATATTCATTTTATTGTGCGTTAGATTATATGACTTACTAACTATTCATTTTAAGTTTGTATCCTTACACAACGTCAATTTTTATCCCCTGACTCCATTCCACATATAAGTGATATTATACACTTGTCTTTCTACTTGTCTTTCTCTGACTTATTTCACTTAAAATAATGCATTCAAATTCCATCCATGTAGTTGCAAATGGCAAGACATCCTCCTCTTTCATGGCTAAATAATATTGCTATATACGAGGTCAGACAATTAATTTTGTGATCTTATCCTAGAAAAAGTCCTACATACCTCATTACTGAATATCATTATGGTTACCTTCAAAGTACTTACCCTGGGAAGCTATGCAGTGACACCAGCATCTCGTCTACCTTGCAAAACAATTTTGGAACTCCTTTTCTGGAATGGCTATCAGAGCTGTCATTGTGCCCAAAACCTGACAATGAAGTTTGCAAACTTGCCACCATAAGCTTACATTAACAGCACTGTATAAACAACTTGATAATGACAGCTTACCGAGTTGTTTGTACAGAGCTGCCAACATAAACCAACCTTGCCAAGGTTATGACACCTTGCTGAGTTGTTTGTACTGTGCCGCCAAAGTAAGCACAAAGTGACAAGTTCACGAAATTAATTGTCAGATTTTGGGCATGATGCCAGGTTTGATGGCCATTTCAGAAAAGGAGTTCTAAAATTGTTTTGAAGGGTAGACTAGGGAGTTCCCTGGTGGTGTAGTGGCTAGGCTTCAGCACCCTCAATGCTGCAGCCTGGGTTTGATCCCCACTTAGGGAACCAACCAAAAAAATAAAATAAGTGTGTTAGGGAGGGGAGAGAGGGGAGGGGGTGAGAGAGAAGGGAGGGGAAGCTAAATATAAGGTGATGGAAAGAGAAGTCACATTAGGCAGTGAACTTATACAATAAGTTGACAATGCACTGTAGAATTGTATGCCTGAAACCTATGTAATCTTTGCAAACAGATGTCATCCCAATAAGTCTAACAATAAAAATAAATTAAAACAAAACAAAAGAAAACAACAACAAACAAAATTGGGTTCAACTAAAAAAATAAGATAAAATAGGTTAAAAATAAATTTAAAAAAATTAGAGATGGACTAGGCGCTGATGTCGGTACATAGCTTTCAAAGGGAAGTACTTTGAAAGTGACCATAATGATAGTCAGCAATGAGGTACATAGCACTGTTTTTAGGATGAATTTGCAAAATTAATTGTTTGACCTTGTATATGTTACATCTTTTAAAATCTGTTTATCCACTGATGGGCATTTAGGTTGTTTGCATATCTTTTCAGTTTAGATAGAGTATCTCTCTGGCTTAAAATACTTTGCACATTGCCTAGTATAGAACATGCTTAATAGAATTTTGTTGATGCTATAAAACTGTTAATGCACAAACAAAACAAAACAAAAAAGGGGGCTTATTATTACCCAGAAAACACTATTCTATATCTAAAGAAAGAATGCCAGCTTGAAATGGTCAGTTTGGAAATGCAGAAAAGTGAAGCCAGAGATGCAGCGGCACACTGACAATTCTGAGTATTGGTTGTGGGGGATGGTGACCACATTAAAGAGTGGCTGCTTTCTGACCCTCTGGGTGGCTTGCTAGCCTCTGCAAGTTACCTCCACCTTTGTATTCTCATATGGCTATAGTGTCCTAGGGTCTCCAGAAGATCACACAGCTAGCAACTAGTCACGTAAGTTTCCTGAGATAGTCCGAACACAAAGCACTCTCTGCAGTGTCTCCTAAAGTTTAATAGTATCCTTTTAGATAAACAAACAAAAAAATTGATGAAGTCAAATTCATCTATTTTTTTTGCTTGTGTTTTGAGTATCATATCTAAGGTACCATTGCTTAATGCAGGGTCATGAAGAT
This sequence comes from Lyroderma lyra, assembly GCA_004026885.1. Classification (NCBI taxonomy): domain Eukaryota; kingdom Metazoa; phylum Chordata; class Mammalia; order Chiroptera; family Megadermatidae; genus Lyroderma; species Lyroderma lyra. Next base: position 20,204 of record PVJL010008305.1, read on the forward strand.
TTACTCCTATGTTTTCTTTGAAGAATGTTCTAGTTGTACTTCTTACATTTAGGTCTTTGATTTATTTTGAGTTAATTTTTTATGTGGTGTGAGGTAGAGGTCCAAATTTATTCTTTTATATGTTAATATGTAGTCTCAATACCATTTGGTGAAAAGACTGTTTTCCCCCCTGAATCAATTAATGTAGCCTTGTAGTAAGTTTTTAAATTCGAAAGTGTGAGTCCTCCAACTTTGTTTTTAATTTTCAAAATCATTTTGGGTATTCTGGATCCTTTGTGTGCTCATATTATTTAGGATCAGCCTGTCCATTTTGGCACAAATGTCAGCTGGAATTTTGGCAGGGATTGTGTTCAATCTGTATATTGATTTGGGGAGTATTGCCATCTTAACAATATTAAGTCATCTGATCCATGAACACAAGCTATCTTTCTGTTTATTAAGGTCTTTTTAAATTTCATCCAACAATGTTTTGTAGTTTTCAATGTACATGGCTTGTACCTCCTTGGTGACATTTAATATCTTATGTGATATAATAAAATACCTTGGTGTCATTGTAATCAATTCCTTTTGATGGCATTGTAAATGGAATTGCTTTCTTAGTTTTATATTTAGATTGTTAACTGCAAATGTGTAAAATACAACTGATTTTTGTATATTGATTGTATTTTGAACTTTGTTGAACTTTTTTATTAGTTCTAATAGTTTTTTAGATTCCTTGTGGTTTTCTTGCATAAGATCATTCTCATTTGTGCATATAGATAGTTTTATTTTTTCCCTTCCCAATCTGAATGCCTTTTATTTCATTTTCTTCCTAATTTAATTCCTTGTTTTGCTAGAACCTTCAGTAGAATGTTGAATAGAAATGGTGAGAGTGAACATCCTAGTCTTCTTCTTGATCTTAGGGGATACTTTCTTTTCTTTCTTTCTTTCTTTTTTTATTTTGGAGATTCTTCTTTTTTACTGTTAGACTTATTGGGGTGATATTTGTTAGCAAGAATTACATAGGTTCCAGGTGTACAGTTCTACGGTGCATTGTCAACTTGTTGTATAATAGGTTCACTAGTGTGAGTTCTCTTTCCATCACCATATATTTGGCTCCCCCTCCCTCCTCTCCCACCCCCTCCCCCTTTTCCCTCCCTTCCCCTCCCCACTCATCCCCAAATATATATTAAATTATTGATTGTGTCCATAGGTAATTTGTTTGTTTGTTCATTTCTTTTTTCTTTGTTGCTTCAGTTTTATATTCCACATATGAATGAAGTCATACAGTTTTTGTTTTTTTCTGTCTGGCTTATTTTGCTAAGCATTATGATCTCCAAGTCCATCTATTTTGTTGCAAATGGCAATATTTCATCTTTTCTTATAGCTGAGTAATTTTCCATTCTGTATATGTACCACAGCTTCTTTATCCAGTCATCCATCAAAAGGCACTTTGGTTGTTTCCATGTCTTGGCCACTGTGAACAACGCTGTGATGAACATTGGGGTACATAAGTCTTTGGAGACAAAGGTTTTCAAGATTTTTGGGTTGATCCCCAGAAGGGGGATTGCTGGGTCATATGGTAACTCCATTCCCAATTTTCTGAGGAGCCTCCACACCATCTTCCACAGTGGTTGTACCAGTTTTTACTCCCAACAGCAGTGTGTGAGAGGTCCTTTTTCTCCACATCCTCTCCAGCACTTGTTATTCCTTGTCTTGTTGATAACAGCCATTATAAAGGTGTGAGGTGGGATCTCATTGTGGTTTTGACTTGCATTTCCCTGACAGCTAATGAGGATGGGCATTATTTCATATGTCTGCTGGCCATTTGTATTTCTTCGTAGGAGAAGTGTCTGTTTAGTTCTTCTGCCCATTTTTTAATTGGGTTGTTTGGTTTTTTTTGTTGTTGTTAAGTCATATTAGGTCTTTATATATTTTAGATATTAGATCCTTATCTGATACGTTGTTTGCAAATATTTTCTCCCATTCAGTTAGCTGTGTCTTTGCTTTGTTGATGGTTTCTTTTACTGTGCAGAAGCTTTTTAGTTTGATAGAGTCTCATTCATTTATTTTTGCTTTTACTTCCCTTGCCTTTGACATCAGGTTCACAAACTCCCCCTTGAGCTTGAGGTCTATAAGTTTAGTACCAATGTTTTCTTCTATACAATTTATTATTTCGGGTGTTACATGGAGGTTTTTAATCCATTTTGAGTTAATTTGACTATATGGTGTGAGTTCACAGCTCAGATTCATTCTTTTGCATGTGTTTTTCTAGTTTTCCCAGCACCATCTACTGAACAGGCTGTCTTTTCCCCATTGCATATTTTCACTTCTTTATCAAAAATTATTTGTCTGTAAGTGTCTGGATTTATTTCTGTGTTTTCAGTTCTGTTCCATTGGTATGTGTGTCTGTTTTTCTGCCAATACCAAGCTGTTTTGATGATTGATGCTTTGTAGTATCAATTGAAATAGGGAGCGTGATACCTCTATCGCTACTCTTTTTATGTAGTATTGCTTTGTCTATTCAATGTTTTTTGTGGTTCCATACAAATCTGATAATTTTTAACCTATTTTGTGAATGTATGTTTGTGGGATTTTGATAGGAATGCCATTAAATCTTTATATTGCTTTGGGCAATATGGTCATGTTAAGAATGTTAAGTCTTCCTATCCATCTCATAGATGCTTTTTATGAGGTTGAAGAAGTTCCCTTCTATTCCTAATTTTTTAAATGTCTTTTTCGTGAATGGGTTTGTTAAAGGTGTTTTCTTATTCTGCTAATATGAGCATTGGTTTTTGTCCTTTATTATATTGATATATTCTATTACATTGATTAATTTTCATGTTAATCAATTTTGGATTCCTAGGGTAAATTCCATTGGGCCATGTTAGCTATGCATATAGAGATTTGTATATATCTGTGATTATTCCTGAAACATCTTTCTTCAATGAAATAAAACTACTGTTACAATTTTATAGATGCTCTCAAATTCCCCTATAAAAATTCTATATTAATATTTACTCCCACCAATAGTGTAGAAAGTGCATTCTTCCTCATGTCTCTGGCAGCCCTTGATATTAACTTTAATGTTCGCTAAACTGTTGGTTGAAAACGGTTATTTCATTTATTATTGTAACTGGTATTTCATGATTCCTAGTAAGTTTGGACATCTTCTCACTCCTTTATAGTCCATTTGTATTTCCTTTTCTATGAACCAAATATATCTGTCCTATTTGTTTACAAAATGGAGAAGGCAGAGAGGACATACAAGCCTGAAGAGAAAATCTTTCAGAACATGTAAAAATCCTCATGTCTAGGTACAGAATCACTAGCATGATCAGGAAGTCCCTTGACAATACTAGCAATGGTAGTTTGATTTTGTTCTGCCTTGGAACTTGGTGGGAATTAGGGATATATATATATATTTCTTTTAATCCTCTGCGAGTGACCTGGGTGGTACTCTCTGACTGCATTGTCCTGGCTACAGCTCCATGATTGATTGGTTTGTCACAACTCCAGTCCTATGCTTCCACCTGCCTCATCCCCAGCAGGTTCTCCTGCTTTGTACCTTGTCACACTTACTACCAACCAATTACTAAGGATCCCCTACCATCTCCTAATCTACTCTTGGGCCAAGCCTACTTTGTAAAAAGATTATATTTTTTTACATGAAGGATTTCATTGACTACATATGAGGCACAGAGCTTCTTTCTTTCTCCCTTCTTCCCTCTCCCTCTCCAGCTGGTATCGGTACGGCTTTTTCTTTGCCCCCACCCCCTCACTGCCTCCTGTCTCCCTGACTCACTCCATCTGCCTTGTTGCTAGAACAGCATGGGTGTCCTCCCCAAAGTGGGGTATGTGGGATGGATGATTTGCCATTTCCCAGGGGATGCTCTGCAGGGAAGCAGTTCTGGAGAGAAGGTGGCCCTACTAATGATCATGAGTCAAGGCTAAATCTTCCATAAGAGAACTCCAGCTATAGGAGAGCAGAAAGTCCCTGGAGGAGTGAGAACTTAATGCAAGGCCTACCCTGTAGCTGTAATGGATGGATATTAGCTGACTTCCCTTCAAGCCCTGAGCCTACCTCTTGTGTGAAGTCACAGTCCCCTTCTCTAGGCCTTAAACCAAAGAGTATGGAGTCGGGATTGGTAATGTCTAACTGTTGGACAATATTTTAAACTAGCATGTTTCCATCAGTTTCCTCTGGGCAAAGCTTTGTATATTTAGTTGCTTAATTTGAGCTAGTGGGAATACTAAAGAGGATCTGGGTAAGTTTTTCTTTTTTCTGTTGAACAAATATGACACTCTTAGTGAGTACCATGATTTACATTAAATGATACCTCTTACTCTGGCCATCCTAAACTTTTACTGACTGTATTGTATTTCTATAAAAATTGAACTTTAAGTAAGGTTGTAAATATTTCCAATCTATCATGAACCTTCTTATTCTCCCTCAAAGAAACTATTTGATTTAGGGCCTGGTATCAGAAAGCCCAGGAAGGGCATCCAGGATAGTCTGGGAAAGGGAGGCATGTGGAGAGCCGCTGAAGAATGCTTTCTTGCTTTGCTGTCTCAGCAGCTCATCATAGAGCCTGGGGTTCCGAGTGGCGTCTGGGGTTGAAAGAGGAAGTGGAACACCAGGAAGGGCTAGTCTGTGAGGCCCGGATTCCTGCCCGAGCATCTGGCAGTGGCTCGTGGCAGGTCTGGCGCCGGCATCCCTGGGCTAGGGGCCCAGGACGGCTGTGGCAGCATGCGCAGTGTGGCCGTCGCCTTTACACCAGAGCTTCTGCAGCTGCCGCGGCTACTCTGGCTGTTGCTGTTTTGCCCTGCGCCGCTGTCACTTCCAGTTCCTACTTGGGCGATCCAGGTCCGGGTCACTGCTTCCCCGCCGCTGGCCGGGTCCCTCCAGGCCGCTCTCCCTCCTGGGCAAGAGGGGGCCAACGCGGGCAGCTGAGCGGGGTCCGGAAGAGCGACGAAGGCAGGTTCCCCAAGCACCCACTCCCCGCCCGCTGGCGCCCCACATCCCCCCACCCCAAGCCAGCACGCGCTGGCGCGGCTCTGCCAGCACACCCAGCGAGGCGAGTCTCTAGCCCCTCCACCCTCCGGTTTTGGCGCCGAGGTCCCCCTCCCGCCGAGAGGCACGGCTCTGGAAGCAAGAACTTGGGGGCAAGGATCTGGCTTCCCTTTAGATTAAAAAAACAAAAAGGCAAAAAATTCCTGGACCGAAGAGGTTGCGGGCGCGGTACGCAGTTTGGAGACGGGCGCCCCCTCCTCGCTGGTGTCCAGGAGCAAAGTTGCAGCCGCCCCTTCCCGTCCCGGCGAGCCCAGCCCAATTCTCCAGTTTTGTCCTGGTAGTGGCCGCGCTTAGGGCAGGGTCCCAGATCAGGCTGGGTTGAAGAGTTCCCGCAGCCTTGGCATAGGCTCTCCGCCGGCTGGCCCAGTGACTCCGGAGGACGAGCCGCTTCCAGGAGGCGACGACGGCGGCGCGGCTGGAGTGAACGAGCATCCGGAGGACAAGTGGGCAGCGGCCGAGCCAGGTGACCTGCGTGGGGAGCAGCGGGTGAGGGGAAGGGGAAAGCGCGAGGGCTTTGGAGGGGCGGTGACCGAGGATACCAGTTGGACAGGAGCTGTCCTTTCACCCTCTTCCGTGGCTCCCAGCCTCAGCCACTGCGAGGGCCTCCCAGTGCACTGAGAGCCTGGAGAATGGGGGTTGTAGTGGTGAGGGGGCAGAGTGAGAACGCTCCAAACTTAGGGGCGAGTTGTCCGGCTCTGGTCGCAAGGTTTGCATCAGACCAGATTCCTCTTTTCCCCTCCGGAACCAGAGCAAGGAGTCTACAGTACTATTTTTTTTATTAATTAGATGCCCCTCCCTCCATCCCCGGCATCCATACATTTGGGGATATATTTGGCGATGAGTACACTGTTCTGTCACAGAGATAGTTTGTGGATGGGGAAAGACCTGTACTCTACAGGCGTTCCAACGGGCTTGTAGTTAATTTCGAGTTTTCATTTTCTAGTGATTTAAAAACCCAACAGGTATTTGAGCTATTGGTTTCTTGGTCTTAGAGTGGCGAGCTCTTAACTTTATCTCCGTCTCTTAAAAAATCTTATATTTGCATTTTTGGTTTGTTATTGGTTTTGGATATAGAAGTGACTCACATGACATTTTTCCTTAATGTGTAGTGGAAATAAAAATAGAGTAAGGGAATATATTTTTCTATACACTGTATATTTTTCTCAATAAAAGCTTTACATAAACCAGAAAGCATTACAGAATAAGATAAATTTCTGTTGATATTCTGTAAAGTGTTAACAATTTTGAAAGCAAGATTGTAAGATCCAAATGCTTTTCTAACATATTTGCCTGGAAACCTTACAATTTGTCCTTGAACTTCCTATCTTAATTTTGACATTGACCATGGTAAGAGGAGCTCCCATGACATCATTTGCTCCAGCAACAGTTCTAGTGTTCTGTGACTGAGAGCACCTCTCCCCAAAATGTAAGGCCTGGGCCTGCCGTTGTACTTCAGCTGAGGCATTTCCAAGGATTTCTGTTGAGCAAAGTATTATGTTGCATGCCAGGCAATGCTGCAGTTCCTTCTTACATAAGAGAGCTTCAGACTATTGTAGTTTCTGGGTGTGCTTGGAGCAGTTAATATCAGAGACTTTTCAGTCTTGGTGGTGGTGGTGATGGTTGGTGATTGGAGTTTGAAACAACGTAAATTTACAGCTAGTATTCTCATCTTGCGTTTCTTTGCTACTTAATTTTTTAGAATGCCTTCTGCTTACTTTAACTGCAACTCATCAGGCCCTTGTAAGGGATGTAGAAGAGATGGCGTTGCTTTCATTTGACTGACAAGTTTAGTTCATGAAAGTCAGACAGCTTACCAGTGTTAGCATCAAAACTTTTACCTGTATCTCCTGCTTTCAGCTCAGGCTTGCGTTTGTTAGTTTTTAAACAAAACATGGCATTTTATATAAAAGTATTTCATTTGGCATATTTTATGGATGGTATGTCTTCTGAGTTACTAAGACTTACTATCCTCATGCTAACTCACATCCTGGCCTTATCTTTGCACAGGACTGGAGCTGTTCGTAGAGGTGAGGGCAGAAGCAAAGCTTTCCAAACCAGGGTCTGTGGTTTGTTTATTTCCCATGGTTGGCCTCCTCTCCATTCATCTTCAGGGATATAGGAAGTGCTGAATAGAGTGAGCCACTAGAGCCCAGAAATGCCCAATATTCATCTGACATCACTAGTCTAAGTATAATATTACTTCAGTCTTTACAAAGAAACTCATTCAGGAGGAGAAATCTGCTCACCACTGTACTTGGAAACTTAGACTCAAAAGAGGAAGATGACTTGAGTATCCACCATTTCTCAAGCACCTACTATGTTCTAAGAACTGTGCTAGGTGATTTAAGTATGTTATTTTATTTCATTCTCACAACAATCTTGGGATGGAAGTGACATTGTACCCAGTACCCAGTGCTGGTTTAGGGAAGATCCAGACAAATGTTTCACAATGCCAGTGCAAAAACAGAGCCAAAATGTAATCATTTATATACTTTACTCCAGAACTCACTCCCTTTGCTATGTGTCAAGATGTCCCTAGAAAGGAGCTGATGATACATACCAGAACACCTAGCCCTTGGTTTTCAGACATGGCTGTAGTTAGAGCCACCTGGGATGCTTAAAAAAACCCCAACAAATATTGGGAAGTCCCTCTCACTGAGCTTCTGAATGAATTGGCTTGCAGTGAGACCCACACCTTGGCATACCTTTTTATAACGTTTCAGTAAACTTTATATTGATATATAATGTGAATTCAAGAAATTGCACGAATCCTAAGTATATACTTTGATGAATCTACAACTTGAACACAACTTAATCAGCACACCAATTAAGAAAAACAATATTGTCAGTACCCAGTACTGCTGGGTCATAGGGTGTGTATATTTTCAGTTTGAGTAGGTACTATCCAATAGTTTTCTGAAGTGGCCAGGTCTTGTTATTACTTCATTTTTGAAAGCTCCCCAAATGGTTGTAATGTGCAGCCAGAGCTGAGAACCATTCTGCTGGTTAATCTATTAAAACACTTCAGCAATCTAGCAACCTCCACTGTTTACCATCCAGCTGAGAACCATAAAGATACCAGCTTACTCTTCAGCCTTGGATATTCTAGAAAAATCTCTGCTGGATTGGGCAGCTGTTTTCAGTTTTCCCATAATTGCCTGTGCCACCTTACCTGTATGCTGTCTGCCTACTCTCACCATGGTAATCTGTGGATGCATTTGTCTCTCTATTAGTCTTGGAACTTCTCAAAAGCAGGAACCAGAGCTTGATCATCCTTATAACTCCAGCACTCAGGAGAGAACATGGCACATGGCAGGTGCTTAGTAAACATTTATTAAATGAATGATTCATAGAATGACTGAATGGTCAGAGAAGATCTGTGCTGCAAAAGAGGTGCCCCATCTTTGCACTAAGACTTAATGCACTTTATTCTTAGGAGACTGGCATAGGCCCTCACTCAGAGCCTAATTACTTTTACTTATCTAAGCATCTTGCAAGTATGGGTAATCTGGTTGCTCATCTCAAAACTGACTCGAAATAGCAAATTAGATTAGATGAGATAAGGTATAAGGAAACACTTTGTAAAGTGGAAAACAGTGTGTAAATAGAAACAGTGTGATAAAGGGAGAAGAGGGGCTGCTATAGATTAGACATACTGACAGTGGCAGAAAGAGTATGCCAAGACTGTCTGAAAAGTATCCAGCCATGTGATATGAAAAATAGAAATATTTATGGCTAGATTTTTTCCAGACAGAACCTTGTATATCTATGTATAACATGGAAGAAATGAAATCAACAATGGGTCAAGAAATAAGACAGAAAAAGTATAAAAAGCAGACCCCAAAACACAAGCATATGGGGCCTTTTGATGTGGGGTCAGGCAACCCAATACATGCTGTGTGATCTAGTGGCTAGAATTTGTGACTTTTCTTGCCTTGTTCTGGCTTTGATTCCTGGTCAGAGAACCTTTGTTCTGGAGAAGTAATGTAGTAGTGCAGTGGTTAAGAGTTTGAATTTTGGACTTGAATTGATCTGAGTTAGCCAATTATTAGGTATATTCTAACTTCGTTGGGGGTAGTGGTACATAATATTAGGTATATGCTACTTTATTACTATTAATTATGTTTATTAGATATATACTACGTCTTAGCTTTAAATGAGAGAACGTATGTAAAACACTTAGCACAGTGTCTTGCACTGGGTAAACTCTCAATAAAAGCTAGTTCCTAACTGGAATTTTAATATATTTCAGTACACTAGTGTTCACAAATGATAGCACTGTATTATCAAAATAAGTTCACTTAGTTCAGTATGTTAAGCAAGTTTAAAAAGTGAGTTGTGCTTTATAGAAGATTTCCTTTATAGAAGAAAACTTGGATGCAGCAAAGGGTAAGCTGTGGGCTCTGTGGAATGATAGCATCTCTGAGGTTTCTAAGGTTTTACACTAGTTACATTGAGAACTTAGACAGACATGAAACTTAAAACAGATGATAAAAAATCCAGTCATCTTGTTTCTCAGTTCCATGACTGCTTGTTTTTGGAAAAATATTTTTCAAAAATAAAGTTGAATGTAAAACCCCCACATATTTTCTAGTACTTTATACCCCTCTTCTGAAGACAAAACAAAGTTGAATTTTTGGGAATTTTAGATGTACTGATGGCAGGCTTGGCCTCTGTTCTCATGTTAAGAGTAGAAATTAATCTCTTCAACATTATTAACATCTTTCACTCACTAATTGAAATGATTTTTTTCTGGACGTGAAATTCTCATTGCCTCACATCATAGAAAATAATTCGAATATAGATTAGAGTGTGTTGAAATGTATTTAGAATTATTTATATGTCATATTTAATTTGTTTATATATTCTATTTGGACTACTACATAAAGACAGTTTAAATTTCAGTGGTATTGTAGCCCAATAGTATCATGGAACAGAGATTGGAATTTTAACTATAATTTCTGACAATAAATGAGTAATCTTAAGAGTTTTATGCATTCATCATAAAAGTTCATGCTAAGTCTTCAGCTTATTGTCTTGCTGTTGTTAATGTGGCCAATTTTTAACTGCTGAAAACAATTTGTATATGATTTCCTTTGTAACAACTCAGAACTAGAAATATGTTTGGGGATCCAGTTTGAAAGAGGAACTAGAGAAGAAAAAAGCAACTGAATTCTTCAGAGACTATAAATTATTCAGTTAACCACAGTAACTTCTTAGCTACCATTTTGTGTGCTAATAATAGAAATAGTTTGGACAGATTCCTCTTGGAATTGAAACATCAGGAAAACTTTTCACTGTTTTCTAGTCTACACTTAAAATAGAAGAATGTGAAAAAAGAATATTTTCAGTTTTTCATGTTTACCTGGATGAAGTATTTCATTTTTTATGTCTTTTAAGATGAACATATTTATTTTATAAGTATGATAGATTGAAATTTAAAAATATACACCAGAGGAAGATGCATGTTGTTTTAGTTAAGCTGAATAATTCAACAATTTTTTTTCAAATTTCTGATGATGACTGAAAAAATCATTCTCCCTTGCCTTCAGGAAAATAAATAATAAACCTGTTGAATTGGGCATAGTTGAAGTGGAAAATAAAAATCAAATTCCTTTATACAAAAAACGTATGTACCACTTAAAAAGGAAACGTATCATTTCTAAATTGCATTGAATGTATATTAGATAATACCAAAAGGAATGTATTTTGTTAGAAAATTTAATCAATTGAATCTTCCTGACAGGAGATGTAAAAGTTATCTTGTTTTAAATTTAACTCAGTCTAATTTGATTTTAATGTTGATTCTAATCCAGGATGTTTCTGGAGGCAATGGAACACAATATAGCTCTTTATTAAAACCACACAATCTTGGCCAGCTATCCCTGACTCCAGTCCCATTCTAATTTGGTCACATGTTATCACTGAGGCAGCCCCCAAGGTTCAGTCTGAGAGGTGAAGAGATGCCAGCTCAGTATAAGGCATGCAGAGCTATTGGTGATGACATTGGAATTAGTACCTATGGGAAGTGCAAGGTCTGACCTTTGAATTGCAACTAAAGAGTTCTGAGGGCACTTACCAGTTGCTTAGGGCCTTTGCTTACAAACTTTTTAGAGGGAGTGTATGTCTACTCATTCCAGAAGATACTCCATATCTGCATTTCAACAATAACATTCCCACTTCCTTTGCTGTCATCTGGAAGAAAGTCTTAAGACATCAGAAATCTGTTTGGTTACTTCCAGGCTTTGTCATACCCTAGCAAATTGGACTCTACCACATAGAAGGCTGTTTGGATTCTGAGATATGAATCATCCAAGCAGCATACACTCACACATCATTTCTACTTGACTTCTGGCAGAAGATTTACCTTCATAATTAAGTTCTGTTCAGACAAACAGAGTGAAATCCCAGCTCTATACTTTCTCAGAGACTTAAATATTATTACAGAGATCAGACATGTCAGTTGAGGGATTGAATAGGGCAATAGGGAAAAGGAAAAATTAAAGTGAAATGAAATGCACTAGTTTGCAAAGCAGTGAGTGAAACCACTATTAATGTCTTGTCTCATCCCACACAATAACATACAGGTTTCTCTACCTCTTGGTAGGGAAATAATGGTCATTATTTTAAGAGGTATCGTTAAAGTTTCAAGCTCTTAACATCTTTTACGAAGAGCCTGGCCTTTGAAGGCGGGCCTGAATACTAAGGAATATTCCTTCTTGTAATTTGTCTCTTCTTCATGGCTAGGTCTCCAGCAGACTGGGAATATTTTCCAGTGATTTCTGAGAAATGTATGCAAACCAAATGAATGCAGTATTTTACTAAAATAGAAATTTAACCACTTCTTTGGGGAAATGGTTTGATAATGTAAATAAACTTTTGTGCTGTAATATAACCAATTTGCATTCATTGAAGACATGCTGGTATTTGAGAATGTATTGTGGATTGGGGAAAATCTTGATCTGAGATTTTAAAAATCACCTTGAAGGAAAGACAATAGAATGGAAAACAATGGTTTAACGCTTCGTACACCTGTGGATAACTTCTTTGTTTGCCAGATTTTATATAGTGTCCTTTTTTCTCATCTTAAAACAAATTTATATGTTAGTGCCTGTCATATACCAGGTGTTCCATAAATATTTATTGAATGGATGAATTTTTTAAAATTTATTTTATTTTATTTTATTTTTTTTGTAGTATGTGGGTAGTTCCCTGGCTGGGAATCGAACCCAGGCTTCAGCGTTGACAGTGCCAGTGCCGAAGCCTTAAGCCACTACACCACCAGGGAACTCCCTAAAATTTATTTTAAATAGCTTTTTATATCTAATAGTCTATATGTAGATGATCAAGAGTTGACTATTATTCATATAAATGACTCTAATGGATGAAAATAAGGATAAAAATAAAGCTTGGTCTCCCTAATACAATATTACTCAGTTTCTTCTTGCCAAGCTAGAGTAACTGTCCCACCCTTTTAAAAATTAAAAAAAATTAAAAGTATGAAAGATTAGGCCCCATGATGTCATATGGAAGACTTAAGCTTTTGCAGTCCTCCGATCATTTTTTATTTCTTATGTTACCCAAACTTTGTTGATTTCATTGGGTTTTCAAGGTGTGAGATTTCCACATTAAGACTCTGAGACTTTGATTTTCCATATTGATCCCAGTCAGTCATTTCACTTCCTTTTGTGAGGTAAATGTTTTGTCAGCATTCTTCACTTCTCTTAGTCATATTCTTCTAAAGAAAAAATCTATTTTACCAAGTGATGGAAAATGTATAAGTCCTGATTTATTAAGTTCTACCAGAAAAAAAATTACCTTTTCCCTGTCTTTCTTTCTGGAGAAGGCATACCCAAAGGACAGGTGTTTTTGTTAGAAAAAGTATCTATTTAAATTTTAGTTTGAAAGGAAAGACTAATAGTCAGCAAGTACTAGTGCACCATCTATGTGGTGAGTGCTGTGCCTGACATTGTGGAAAGAGGCAGTGTATGAGTAGGTATCCAAGTTAGTCATTCCAGAGTTGAGCATAATACAGAGTTCAGAAGAAGAGAAGACCCTTGTGTAATAAGATGTAGTGTTTGGGCAAGACCTGATGGAGGGGAGTGGTATAGGATGGGACCTGAAGGGCAGGTAGGATTTATATGGGAACTTTTTCATAAGGAAAAGTGTACGTATTAGAGAGAGGCACAGTGAAGAAAATGCAAGGATTCTGGAGCATACAAGGAGATGATGGTGAGAAATGATTTGCTTGCTAGGGTGGGACCAGCTTGAGAAGACATTTGAATGCTAGCCTGGAGAGTGTATACTTGATCTTATAGGCAGTTATAGGCTGGATTCCATTAGGTTGAGACATGGATGTTAAATGAAAGCACCATTCCTGATGTTGCTGGTATCTGAGCTCCCAAATACCCATCTTACTGTGTTTGGATTGTTCCCTAGGAACAAATCTTGTTTGGGATCACCTGGAAGAAAATTTATTAACTAATTAATTAATTAACTAAAGTCTGTTAGGCATTGATAGGCATCTCTGAAAATAACATACTTTTGAAAGACGGATTCACATATAGACATAAGCAAGAAGTGCCAAAAGTCATTGCCAAATGTATTATTGAAGGAGATCTCTAAAAAAGGAAAATGGCAGTGACTTTAGAAAAATATCTTTCATACTCAGATTAGCTGATAAAAGAAAGATTTTGTGCATTTGATGTGTAGTCTCTTTCAAATTGCCTGTCATCCATTTCTTGCTTTTCATGAGTTACTTTGCCATATTTTGCTATGTCCCACTATGCTCTGGCTGCAACTTGGAGCCTGTTTTAGAGCAGAGTATGGAGAGGTGAGTATGGCCTATAGTGTTTGTCATTGAAACTATTTTACAATAAAACAGTTAAAAAATGTAGCCAACTCTGCAAAGCAGTAAAACACTACAGTTCTTTCCAGCTTTGCTCCTCTATAATGCTGAGGTCATGGTGCTTTGTGAGGAGATTAAAGGAACCAGTACTACCTGGGGTATGCCAGCAAATATGGACTTTGCTGATAGTCAGCAGACAACTCAATGAAATCCACAAGCATGAAGTTTGAAGCACCTTTAGTCACCTCATGGTCACAGGGCTTAATTTTGCAGACAATTACAGTTGTATGCTATTTTAGACAATACGTCTCCTGGAAAGTTGCATGGATATAGATTTTTTTCTTCCTTAATCATGTGTGTGCATGTGTGTGTGTGTATACATATACATACATAAAGTATATCTCAATTTATTTATTTATTTAGGTATAATCGTTATGTAATATTATATTAGTTTTAGGTGTACAACACTGTGATTTGACATTTGTATACATTATGAACTAGTCATCACAGTACCTAGTTATCATCTGTCACCTCACAAAATTAATACAATATTACTGACTGTATTCTGCATGCTGTACATTATATCCCCATGAGTTATTTATGTTATAATTGGAAGTCTGTACTTTTTAATCCCTAAGATCTTATGACTTAATCATTCATTTCAACCTCCCAAATCCCCTCCCCTCTGGCAGCTACCAATCTTTTTCTCTGTATCTATGAGTATGGGTTTTGTTTCATTTGCTTGATTTATTTTTTAGATTCCACATGTGAGTGAAATTATGTGGTATTAATCTTTCTGTGTCTGACTTATTTCCTTTAACATAATACCTAGTAGGTCAATCCAGGTTGTCCCAAATGGAATGATAATTGTTTTTTTATTTCACTGTAATTTTGGCAATACATTTTCTTCAATTATGATTAATTATCTATTGGTAAGAGCTTTTAAACTTTCATTAATTCATAAAATATTTATTGAGCACCTACTATGTGACAGACACTATTCTAGATACAAGAGATACAGAAATGAAAACATTTTTAAAAACCTGCCTTTGGGGAGTTCCCTGATGGTGTAGTGGCTTAAGGCTTCAGCGTTGGCGATGTCAGCACTGCGGCCTGGGTTCGATTCCCAGTCAGGGAGCTACCCACATACCAAAAAGAAAAAAAAAACACAAAAAACCCAACAAAAACCTGCCTTTGAATCAACACAGTTAAAATTGCCATATTACCCAAAGCGGTATACAGATTTAACACAGTTCCCATAAAAATCCAACGGACATTCTTTCAAGAAATAGATAAAAGAATAATCAGATCTTTATGGAACCACAAAAGACCCCGAATTGCCAAACCATTCCTACATAAAAAGAATAAAAACTGGCGGTATCAGACTCCCCAATTTCAATCTATACTACAAAGCATCAATAATCAAGAAAGCTTGGTATTGGCAGAAAAAGACACACAGACTAATGGAAGATAATTGAAAATCCAGAAATAAACCCACAAATACATGGACAGATAATTTGATAAAGGAATGAAAAATACACAGTGGGAAAAAGAAAACCTCTTCAGTAGATGGTGCTGGGAAAATTGGAAAACCACACGCAAAAGAATGAGTCTGAACTTCGAACTGTCACCATATACCTAAATAAACTCAAAATGGATTAAAAACCTCCACATAAGACCCAAAACAATACACTGTATACAAGAAAGCATTGGTACTAAACTTAAAGACCTTAGGTTTAGTGAGGACTTCATGAACCTGCCATCAAAGGCAAGGGAAGTAAAAACAAAAATAAATAAATGGCACTATATCAAACTAAAAATTTTCTGCATAGCAAAAGAAACCATCATGAAAGCAAAGAGACAGCTAACTGAATGGAAGAAAATATTTGCAAGCAAGACCTCTGATAAGGGGCTAACATCTAAAATATATAAAAAACTCATATGACTCAACAACAACAATGAAAACAAAACAATCCAATTAAAAATGGGCAGAAGACCTGAACAGACACTTCTCCTAGGAAAACATACAAATGGTCAACAGATATATGAAAACATGCTCAATTTCACTAGCTATTAGGGAAATTGAAATCAAAACCACAATGAGATACCACCTCACACCTGTTAGAATGTCTGTTATCAAGAAGACAAGGAACAAGAAGTGTTGGAGAGAGAGTGTAGAAAAAGGAACCCTTATACACTGCTGATGGGAATGCGAACTGGTACAACTGCTTTGGAGGACGGTATGGAAGTTCCTCAAAAAACTAAGAATAAGTTACCACATAACCCAGCAATTTCACTTCTGGGTATCTACCCACCCCAAAATTGAAAACCTTAGCCTGCAAAGATATATGTACTGCAATGATCATCACAGCCCTATTCACAGTGGCCAAGTTATAGACACAGCCAAAGTGTCCTTTGATATACGACTGGTGAAAGAAGGTGTAGTACATATACACTATGGAATATTACTCAGCCATTAGAAAGGATGAAATAGGGCCATTTATAACAATATGGACAGACCTCAAGACCATCATGCAAAGCAAAATAAGCCAAACAGAAAAAACCAAGAACCATATGATTTCACTCATATGTGGAACACAAAGCTGAAAGGAACAAAGAAACAAAAACTCATGGACACAATCAATTGTGGTAATGCTTACCTGAGGGTATGGGGGGAAGTGGGTGGGGGAGAAGGGACAGGTCTCAAATATGTGGTGATGGAAGAAGAACTGACTCTGGGTGATGAATATGTAACACAGCACAGATGATTTATTGTAGAATTGTACACCTGGAACTTATGTAATTTTTACTAACCAATGTCTCCCCAATAAATTTAACAATAAAAATAAAAAGTATATTAGAAAAGTTAATAAAGCTTGCCTCATAAAAACAAAACAAAACAAATCCTACCTTCATGGGATTTCCATTCTAGGCACAATTTATATTTAAGTTTCTCTTACAATATATCCTGCCAATCAACAAATGAACAATTATGTATCAAATGTCTCATATAGTTTGAATACTGGTCCTGGGCTCTGGGGCAATTTGGACTTCAGAGAGACTGCCTTCTAATTGGAAATCCAAGGCTAATCTTAACACTCATAGAATAAGTAGAAAATATTAATTGGTGAGTGGGTGAATGAGGACTTAAATGTGCAGCATCTATATAGATTGTAAGGCTGTAGTTGTTCAGAACAAAGAAATGTGAATGTAAGTAAATGGAGGACTTTATGTAACATTGTAGATGAAATTGCCAGAGGAGCTGCTGCTTAAAACAACCTGCAAGGGCTTTCTTCATTGCCTTCCTCCTGCCCTAATCTTTGTGTGGGGTTCACTCAACACCAATCTATCCTGTATGTGGAAGTCATAGTAAACCAGTTAATTCTGCTACACATTCAAGCATTACCTGTCAATCATGGTAGGCTCCTAGGAAAGCAGGGGCTTCAGGAGCCCTATCTTCACTGAATGTCCCCCTTAACTGCCTGGACTGTTACTTAGGTAGGAGCTGTCGACTATTACAATTTCTGAAGATATTCTAATAGTCTTCATAACTATCACTCAATTCTCTCACCATGGGAAGTTCTAATACGCTCATAAATAGTACTTGGAGTGTCTAGGGTATTTGTGTATCCTTTATGTAATAGGACAAGGGAAAACTATAAAGGATGTGGACTTTGATTTTGGACTACACATCTAGGCATTCTTCAATATAAAAATGAATTATTTTGAAAAATTCATTTGTAAATCATTGTTGGGAACACAGAAAACATTTTCCCATTGAAACAAGGTTCTATGCAGTCATTATATTTTCTGGCTGGTCCACAACAGCCTCTTTAATAACTAATATAGCTGACTATAGGATTCACAGAGACTAAGTGGCAGGTGTGACAATATGCCTCTGGGAAAATATATTCTGCCAATTTAGAACATTAGGAAATAAATCTCCTTTTCTGAAGGGGTGGGGTGAAGGGCTTGGGGAGGACACCTACAGGTCTGGCACACAGATGCTCCAGCACCTGAAGGATCACTTCTTTACCTTCACCCCTCAGAACTGGCAGCCAGTATGGCTCCTGCAAAGATTCTAGTGACAGAAGCACAGGAGTAGGGGCAGGTAGGGGGCAGGCCACAGTGGTTGGCTGGCTGAGAGACAGCTAGTTCTAAGCCTCCTACTTCCTGTTCTTGACTTGGCAAGCACTATTGACGGGAGAAATAATACCTTTTTTATTTTCTTCATGCCTGTTTTCTTTTCAGTGAGATTATCTGAAACCAGTTTTCTCTCTTTCTCTTTTTAATCCTGTCATCATCCCCACCAAGATGCCTACATCATTATTCATTCACCTTTCCTGAACATTTAATACTCAACTGAAGATAAATCTCTGTTTTAGAGAAAGTGTTTTTTTTTTTTTCCTAGAGGAGTGCAATAAAGAAGAATGGAGATCATAATATGTTGTACGCTGATGTTGTTGATGCTTAAGTGACCATCAGGAGTAGATTTGGTGACTTAGCAATGAGAGGAGAGTAGTGAGGGATTGTGCTCAGATCTTTGCTCTTATCATAGGAGCTCTGTGGAACAGAACTTCCTGCCTCTGAATTCAATGAGGTCCAAGTAATAGAGAAGCCCATAGTAGTTAATATATAAATCCACAGAGACAATTGAACAAAGATGATTAAAGCTGTCCTCAATAACAGTCCAAATCCTAGTAGGAAATGGCAGCAAGAAAGAGCCAAAATATATAATTAGGTAATTTAAAAATAACATTTTGAAAAATGTCAACTAATAAACAAGTAATAATTATGTTAAGGTGTGATACCTCAGACTCCCTTTGCTTTGATTTTATACTATCCAACAAAGTTCTAATTCTAATTTGGCTTTCCATGTGGATTGCTCTATTAGGAGAGAGGGCTCTGGCCATAAAATGAGAGAATCTGATCTTAATAGTTCATTTTTAAATAAAAGATAGTAAATTGGCATTTTGGTTTATGCATTGACCTTTTGTGAACTTGGTTGGTATAAGTCTATTCTCAAAAGCCTTTTTTTAAAAAAAATTTTTAATTAAAATATAGCTAACATACAATATTATATTAGTTACAGCCAATAGCATAATTGAAGACCAGATTCTGGAATTTGGGGATGCAGCCAAGATGCTGCCTTTGAGAGCCCCTATTCAGGTGATGGGCCAGCACATCTTTCACTTTCCAGATGGGAAACAGAGACACAAAAAAGTGGTGTTGCTTTCCTAAGGTCCTCACAACTGCTCAGCAGTGACAAGTCTGGGATTTGAGTCAAGGTCTTCTGACTCTCACTAGTGCATTTTTCAGTATACCAATGTTATTGTAGGTACATGCACAAATCAGATCTTGTTCCTTAAACTGCTGAAATGGACAAAAAGGAAGGAAATAAGATAAGAGTAGAGAGAAAGGTTTGCTTTCTTAAGTTTGCTCCATATCAAATAAGAACAGGCAAGTACAAGTGCCATCCACTATATTCTAGTAAATGGAATACTCATGGATAGTGTAGTTTACTTTCTGAACTCAGAGCATTATTTGTTGCTGGATTTGGGATTACTTTTGGTAGGAGCTATGTGGAAGCATCCAAGGTTGCATTTATGGAACCAGGAGCAGTGCAACCCAGTGAAATATGACTAAACAGCTCAGATTTGCTTGCTGTGTCACATTATGTAATGGTATTTCCTCCAAAGTTCAGAGGTTAATAGAGGTAGTGTGTTCAGCTGTGAGAATTAGAGAATGTAATTCAAGATGGGTTTCAAAATAAAATCTTAATTTAAGATTTTATTCAATAAGACCAATTAGAACAAGGGTGAGATAAAATATTTCTAAAATATTTGGAAACTATTTTTTAATGGGCCTGTTACATAAGCTATATCCATGCGGTTCCACCGAATCCCTTGCTTTTCTGTTGATTAGATTTTAACAGTTGAAGGATAGAGTCTATTGGGACCACTTCAAGCCCTAAATTAACTTTAAATGGAAGTTGATTAAGTGGGACTAAAGCCACATGAAATTGGAGACATCACCCAGTCCTGAACTATTAATAATCTACATTATGGCTGCTCTTAACAAAAATGTGGTTAGGTTGTGACTTTAACTTAAGTAGTTAGAGTGTGATGCCAAGGAACAGTTTAGCTTGGTCCTGTAACCATGGGCTGGGCCTACCCAGCACTTCACAAATATGGTTGGTGGCTCATAAGATGGAATCATATGAACAAATAAGAATAGCTCAGTGCAGCCCTTCCCTGCTTCAGGAAAAAGTTGTCTACCGGGTTCAGGGATGCACTTTGAAATGAGAAAGACCACAAAAGAATTAGGCAAGAGCCCTGTGAAGACAGTCTTGTCATCTGGGAGGTTTTCTCTTTTTCATGGTTAGTTGAATTAGTCATCTTAGAGGTTGTAACAAACTTGCTGCAGATGGTACAGCAGCAAGAGATTTCTTTTTGTGCACAAACTGAAGGTTTCTTTTTCTTTATTTCTTTTTTAATATCTCATGAAAACAAAGTATGCATGCAGGGCTAAAATGTCCCTCATAGCATTTTATTGAGTATTTTTATTGGTTCCATCACTTTCCTGCTTTGTGATTTAACTACTTTGAGTCTCAGTTTACTCATCTATAAAATGGGGGAAATAGTTGCACTCGTTACAGACTTGCTGGGAGAAATCAAGTGCAATGAATGGAAATACCTGTATCTGTATCCATCCATCATCCATCCATCCATCTATCTATCTATCTATCTATTATCTATCATCTATCATCTGTCTATCTAATCTCCAAGGACAGTGTCAGCACATAGCAAGGACTCAGTAAATCAGTAAGTTGAAATTATAAGATTAGTGAGGGAATGAAACAAGGGTTTGGGGAGTTTCTTCTCATGTACTTCCTTGCATTTGTCAGTTTACGAAAAATGTCATAAAATAGCATACATGTTGAAACTGAAAACTCCTTCAAAAGGATCTATTTGTAACACCATAAAAATATTAACTACTGTGCAGTTTATATTGGCAGATCCCTGACAGTTCAGAACTAAAACCTGATGTTCACTGGATGGAAAATAGGTTTTGCTGTCCTTGTGGATATCCAAAATGGAAAAATGGGGAAAACATTTAAAAATGAAATGCCTTGTCTGATTTGAGCTGCTGATGTGGGATTGGACCTTAGACTGGCTATATCTAAATACCTTTAAGAAATCTTCAATAAAGTTTAATCCCTGTCTCTCCCATTGTGTACCTAGAGTAGAGTAAATATTTTTGTTTTTGTGTTTATTATACTTGAACCTTGCCTCATCCCATGGTAGGAGTGGGACCTTGACAGCATCTAGCAGTAGTCAAAAAGGCAATCCTTTCTTGTTTGCATCACAGTCATGGTATATGAAGGGAGGGAATCCTGGTGTATATCTGACATTCACAGATTCAACTACAACTTACCAGCTAATTTCTGGACCAAAATAGGTATTGAGAAAGTTCAATTTCATACTATATTAAACAGGCTAGTGAGACCAGCACAGGGTACCAGAGGATAAGTAGTGTCATGACTTTGTACTATAAAATCATATACAGTGTAAATGTACAAATTTTTATTACTTCTTAACAAGTTCCAGTACTTTGCACATAGAAAGGGGGAATTGGTTTTCCATTTTGTATTTATAAATGATTGGGCTTAGTCCTAGGCAAATGCTCTGTACTGTAATCTACTTTTCCTTGCTCTCCTAATACCCCTCTCCACGTTGTGGGGGTTCTGCCTTGCTTTTTGCTAGTTGGGCACCAGTGATCTTAGTTTTTCTCCACATCATCGTCTCTAAACTTGGTCTTATTCCCCTCACTTTCACTAAGGTATAAAAGACTGATAATGACTGAAAGTGTTACACTTCCTTCAAATAATATTTTATTTTAGTAGGGGACCAATCTCAAGTGCATGGAAGAAAGTTCTGAGGTGAAATTTCCAATAGCATTCAACTTGAGGCTTGAAAGGGTATGGTGCAGTGGAGAGTATTTGTGGTTATATATACTTTTCCAACTGCTCTGAAATTATAACCCTTAGGCATTGCCTTCTTTACTAGTCCTTAAAGGCCTCTTCTAACTCTTTCCACTGTAGTTCTTAGTGCTGCAGAATAGGCTTGCAGTGAGAACAATGTCTGTGGGTAAACTCTAGTGTATTGGGGTTTTTTAAAACGGAAATTGCATGGTCCAGGCAACTTCCCTTAAGGAGACACAATGACTCTTGCTGATACACATTTTATTTTTCCCATCACTTTATTTCTTCTCATATTTAGTCAAGCACTGGTACCAGTGAATGATGCTAGCTAGTGTTGCCACATATAGGCAGTCAATTAACTTGAATAATGAGTAACATAAAAAAGGGAGGGAGGAGGTTTTTATCATACCTTTTGCTCTCATGCCTTATTCTGCTAATATTTACTTCTACTTATTATTTTAGACTCTACCCATGTGCACCACACTTATTCAACACATGCATCCACAAGCACACACATATTCAAACTCTCATTAGAATTTATGAGCTAAAAAGAAATTATTTATTTTTTGCTTTGTTACCACTTTGGCATTCATGTCATTAACACTTTCCCATTGATCAGTTTTAAGAGAGATTCAATAACTCTGGAATCCCTTGGGATAGTAGATACTCTTACCAGTGTCTATTGGATCTTGTTAACCCAGGCTTTTGCAATCTAAAACAAATATGCCTATCAACTTATTCCTGGAAAACTTTGAAATACATATTGAAGTATTCCAAAACACATTTTTATTATTATATTGTTTAACTCTTTGGTAATATTGGCATTACCCCTTTACTAAAAGTATATTAGTGTCTCATTTTTAGATATGATTGGTTTCTTTAGTCATTTTAAGCTTGAATATAAAATATTTATTGATTAAATAGATAGTAGAGCTATGAATCCCCGAGTAAACAGACTTCTGAAGGCTCACATTTGTATGTATTATCTATACAGGTGCCTCCCTTAACTAAAAATAATAGATCCAGTATATTTTCATTCTAGAGACAGATTTTAGATCTTCCAAAATAGGTACACGGAGAAGATAAAATTTTATCTAGATGTGGCTCCCAGAAAACACGTAAATTAGAAATGGAGCAATTGACTCTACCTAATAGGAAGACAGATCCTTCAAAATCTTAGGCCCAATTATGTCCCACATGAAATGGTACATTTTATTCACATTGCCATATTTGGGGAAAAAAGACACAAACTCAGACATTCTGGAACAAAATGTTTTTAGCAGGTGCATTTCCATCCAGAAAGTAGACATCTGGTTATCTATAGATATACATATTTATACTATTGGCTGACAGGTTAATAGAATGTGTTTGTACTTGAGAATACTTCAAGTTTGAAATACACATATGTGTGAGTAGAAGAAATCTCAATACATTTTTAGTACATTTAATACACTTTAAAATTAATAAATTGCATTTAAAACAACTGATTGGTATCTTCACTAGGGACAGTGGCATATCAGAAGACTACTAAAGTAAAATATTGTATTTATTTAATATTTTGTTGCAGGTAGTTGAATGGTACCAGGAAGGCCAGAAGTCATATCTGAAAAAGTCATTTAAGGCCAAGAAGAATCTATAGGCTCAGGCATACATAGGTTGAAATCCATGAAGATAAGCTGAGGGAGTCAATGTCAAGCAGCAGAAACCAGGAACTGAGGCTAGGAGAAAAGGCAGACCTGGGTGCAAAGTTTGGGGAATGTGGAGTTGGGATCTCAGGTATTGGGACATTGGGGAGGATAGAGAGCAGAGAGAATGGCACAGCTAGTAGTGCCTCCACTGAGTACAATGAATAAACTGTACAGATGAACATGTGTCAAAAAGGCTTCACCTCCTTCCTTGTATACTATTAAGTCCTTCTGTATGTCATGGGCATTAACCATCACCTGTGCATATGAGTTTCCTATAACTAGGCTGAGAGAATTGATATGTTCAGGTCAGAAGAGTGGGCCTGAGTATTCACTGTGCATTTCTTAGTGTGGCCTGCATTCTCAGCTTGACTCTCATTTCCCATTACTGCTTTGCTCTGACTCACTGATGGCCTGCCGCATGTCATTAGGTAGCTCAGCTGCTGCTTTCATTTCTCCCAAAGGTATACAGAGGTTTGGGTCTTGGCTTTTACATCTTTTTTCTTCTGAGAGTTAAAGGAAGTAGTCTTTTGATAGTTTGGTTTGTTGAGTTGAATACTTACAGTATCTTATAGTTTCAATTTTCTTTCTCATAGGTATTTGATCCTGATGACCTTTATTCGAGAGCCAACTTCTCCAAGGTTCTGAACACTCTTTTAGCTGTCAATAAAGCAACAGAAGGTAAACAGGGTTTGTGGTTTATGAGTTTTGAGTGACATGTTTGGATCCACATGTTTCTCATTACCCTAGGAGCCAACTATGGCCAGGATTGTTTGATTAGTGCAAATTTCTCCCCTCTCTGTAAATAAACTCGAATGGGTGTCAAATGCTTTAAGTTTTCATGATTTAGGATTTAAATATATCTATCACAGATGTCATTCTAATATCCCTAATATAATGATCAGAACCAAGAAACTATTTCATTCAGTTATTGAATAGGCAACTGAGCATAACAAAACAAAAGAAAAAGAAAAAGACTAGTTCCTTTTTTCATACAGTTTACATACTATAGTTGTTACTTCCCTTTTCCAACTAGACAATTTTCTCATAGTTTTTTGTTCTGTGCCCTTGTAAAGGGACCCTTTAAGAACCTTGGACTGGAAATAAAACCTCAGGTTCATAGTGAGTGAAAAGAGTACCTTTTATTTAAATGTTAGTACTTACTACATTGACTGTATTAAATATAAATCCTAGTAAATGCAAAGGAAACGATGATAACCTTGGAGTATAACTTTAGTCCTTCTGTGATATAGTACCTTACTTGTAGTGGGCAGTAATAATCATAGTTAAATTGCTTTGAGCCCTTACCATGTGTCTGGGCTGTCCTGCAAGCCTTAGGTAGTCTCATTAAATCTTTGAAACAACCTTGCTGGTAGGTATTATTATTAGGCCCATACAACAGATAAGGAAAATCAAGCCCACACTTGCCAAACTAGAAAATAAATGGCAGAGCTGGGATTTACACCTGCATCTGACTGATTCCAGAGCCCTATGTGTAAACATAGATATTGCTGCTCAAGTCATTGGGGGGTCAGCAGTGTGCCCAGCACTGCTAGGGGATACAAAATGCAAGACATGGTCCTCATCCTTGATAAAATTATCATGCATTTAGGGAGACTCAACTTACCCACCAGAAACAATTAGAGAAGAGAAGACAATATAATCAAGTGCCAAATAGAATGGAGCATCTAGGTAGCTATGAAGTAATTATATTTTTAGTCAGAAGAGCTGTCTATAATGGCATTAAATGTGAAATACTTCTCCAAAGTTCTTTGGCTATTTGAGGATGAAATGTTTTTGAGCTATTGCAAGGCATAGAGCAGAAAGTACAGCTAATTCAAGTAACTATATTTAACACACATCACAACTTTCCAGTTCTGGGCAGGGAGGACCATATCATTCTAACATTATGCCATACAAATTACATGTTCCATTGCCAAACTTTCCTAGCAAGTTTTACAGTCTCTTCCCTCGCTATAGATATTTATAAAATACAAGGAGGTGAAAGTTACAACCTACAGCATCAAGGAAACTACTTGGATACAGAACTTGTCGCCTAGGGAATGTTTGGGCTTTAGACTTTTGCAGTTTATATCTTTTAAAAATAAATGGAGAGGAAAAGAACCCTCATTTGAATTTGCCAATAAGCCAGCTCCTCTCTTTACTTCACTCTCAGCATACGGAAAACGTCCAGCTCAATGCTGGTCTGATCAAACTTCACACAATTTCAAGGAAGAGAAGACTCTTGAGTTTGATTTGAAAAAAATTATTCTGGTGTCAAAATTGCATCTTTTCCATACCAAACACTCTCACATTCTCATTCTCCCCCCACCCACCAAGGGAGATTTTACATTATATATATCACACATGTTGTTACATATGAGGAAAACAAGAACCACTCAGTTATAGGCAAAAAAAAAAAAAAAACAAAGAGAAAAATTTGAAATATTTCAAAGTAATAAGAGCCACAAACAGCTGTTTGGTACCCAATATAGTTCTGCCTGGGATACAGGGCATACAGTTGTAACTGGCTCAGGAGGGAAGAGTTGTAGAGAAATGGGTTAAGAGAAAATGTGGTTCTGTCGCTGTTTTTCATTCTACTGGAGATCAATGGCCAATAAGGTTAAGAAAAAGAAGTTAGCCACCAAAAAGGGAGGTGGGGGATGAAATACACTTGGCACATTCATAATGATAACAGATTTATGGCCAGATTGCCTTTAATAATGTCCCATGAATGATGATGTTATGTTGTAGATGTTTTTCTAATATGAGTAGTTCCCTTTACCATGCATTTTCCTCTTTTCACAGATCAACTATCAGAAAGACCATGTGGACGTTCCTCTTCTCTTAGTGCTACTAATAGTTCTCAGACAAACCCACAGGGAGCAGTTCCTAGCACAGCTCCAGGGCTGCAAAGACAGTCAAAGGCAGTGGTAAGTATAATCCCCAATTTCCTCTGCCTGTTTTAAAATCATGAAAGACCCCATTTGTATCTGCATATATGGTAAGATAGCTATCCTGTTTGTTTGGGGTGTCTTAATAAAACTAATTTTTAAACTATCACCAATTCAGGCTGTCCCAAATGCCTTTGAATAAATCAAAGGCAAGTGGGGGCACAGAGTCAGAAAATTGGGGTTGAAGCTCCAAAGAGATTGAGCAAGTCATTTAACTGAGAATTCTATACAAATATGTCATTATGACTACTTCCTGATGGCAGTTTAATGTTATTTTCCCTATTCCTTGGTTTATTAGGGGCATTAAATAGTGCCTGGCACACGGCAGGAAATCAATAGTACTTGCTATCGTCATCATTATTGTCATTTTATTTTTCTGTATTGGGACTATAATGAGCTTCTATATTGGGATGGCCCAGGGATCTTTACATTTGGTCTTAATGGGAGCTTTTGTTAGGGAGCAGACACCTCACCTTCTGTTCTTTCAGAGACATTATTCCTTGTCAAAAGCTACCCACTTGCTTTAAGCTATCATGAGTTATTACTTCCAAAGAACTTTAATTACTTCCAAAGCACTTAACCTTTTGAGATCACAAATACCTTTGAGAAGGTGGTAAACACTATGGTTTCACATTCTTGGGACCCTCTCAAATGGTGAGCAGAATCTCCTGTGTATGAATTTAGGGGTATGTGTTTTGGATAAAATTCAGTTTTGCTCATCAGCTTCTCAAAGAAGCCTGTGACAGGTTAAGAACTCCTGACTTAAGGGAGTTCCCTGATGGTGTAGTGGCTTAAGGCTTCAGCGCTGGCGCTGTCAGCGCTGCGGTCTGGGTTCGATTCCCAGTCAGGGAGCTACCCACATGCCAAAAAGCAAAAAAAAAAAAAAAAAAAAAAAAAAAAAAAAAAAAAAAAAAGAACTCCTGACTTAAGTAACTATGGGGTATTTGATCTTTGCATATGACTAAATCTTAGCCAATTTAAGATATTCTAGTAATTGGGATGTGGGAGGCAGATTTTATGAGAGTAGGTTAGTACCTAACCTTGGTCATATAATTATGGAAGATATGTCTGTGTCTTGGAAAGAGGCAGGATGGAATATCACTCTGCTTTGTTTCCTGAGTCATTTAAATAAGTACCTTTCTATAATTGGTTGGAGGAGAGGGAAATGAAAGCTATGACCCTCTTCAAAATATACATTCTTACAATTGCAAAATTTTGCATATAGTTTTGAGGGGTTTATTAATCCCTGCCTGAGGCCTATCCATGTTAGGCTCACTTCTAAATTAAAAATTCAAGACTGAGATGAACCTGGGGATTTATCCTTGGTCATCCCACTATATTTGCCTAAATTTGTGTAATATCTGCCCCCACCTCATTTAGATGAGTGTTTAATCTGGCATGGCTTTTGTTTCTGTAGGAGATGACGGAAAATGGAAGTCACCAATTGATAGTAAAGGCAAGATTCAACTTTAAGCAGACTAATGAAGATGAACTGTCAGTCCGTAAAGGGGACATCATTTACGTCACCAGAGTTGAAGAAGGAGGCTGGTGGGAAGGCACATTAAACGGAAGAACAGGCTGGTTCCCTAGCAATTATGTACGAGAAATTAAATCCAGTGGTAAGTGAACCTTTTAAAAGTGTTTTTCAAAGTGACTCTTGTACTTTCTTAATTTTCTTACTGAAAATCTTGTAGTTTTAATTGGTTAACTGAAACTGTTTGTATTTGTATATGTATGTTAAAAATAAGACTAGAATAGAACTGGGGGAAATCTGTGATTAGGTATTTAGAAATGAAGTTGTATTTGGATTGCATGAAGGCAGCAAAAAAATTCTAAGCTCAGACAACTGTTCCACCTTAGTTATGTCCCCTTCTGTCTACTAAGTCTACCCTATGTAACATAGTACATAGTCCTTCCCACAACTGTACGAATCACCATGGCAGAATACAATAATAAGAGAGGCCATATGCTAACTTCTTTTATTTGGCCCTAAGCTCTTAAAGCAGACCTAAGTCTAAATGCCTCAGAAAGGTGTTTGAGAAATAACAGTCATAGGACTGTAGGAAGCTGTCTAGTGGCTTTGATTCTGGACAAGATTACCCTTAACTCATTTATTTCATACTGTTAACTGCTTACCCATTTTCATAATAATATCCAGAAAGTGAAATCTAATTGCTCTTCATAGTCTTTCTAGAACTTTCTTAGGTAACTTACTTGCTTTCTATTATTGAAGAAAATATAAAGTAGGCCCTGCCTATGTTACTGAAATAACCCTGATATATAAAAATATCATGATACAGATAAAATAGTGTTCAGTTATTCATTATATCTCTTCACTTTTCAAAAATATTTACTCATGGGCTCCTTTGAGTGATTAGCTTCTCAGTGCATATTTTCTTTTATAGATATCTTTATTACTTTTTAATGCATCAAAATTAATACTGTTAATTAATAAAATTATAATCTCACTGTAAAACAAATTAAAACACTACAGAAATATGTAGTGTATTAATATATAACAAAAATTCTTCTGTCCTTTGCACATGCCCCCAGATAACCATTGTTAGGAGCTGTTCCTTAAAGCATTTAAGATAAAATTTAATTTGCACATTTTACTGTGTTGTTGGCTTAAGGGAGGGGGCCATCTCTTTAATGGAATAACTGTTATCAACAGATGTATAATTATATATATGTATGTAGAATTCTTAGAATTTTTTTTTTGGTGGTTCCCTGGCTGGGAGTTGAACCCAGGCCGTGGAGTGGAGAACGCCAAAGCCTAGCCACTACACCACTCGGGAACCCCCAGAATTTTTTATTATTGAGAATCAAGAAGTTTTTGTTGAGCCCTGAATTATTTTCACAGGCCTTGCCTGAAATTTCCTTGGTTTTGATTATGTTTATAGCTGATTTTTACCCCTTGTTACATCCTTCAATTGATATAATCTGGTTGTTAGAATCTCTGAATAACTACAAATTCACTCTAACTTTGTTTCTCATTCATTATCTTCATCTGCAGAACTAAAAGACATAACACTTGCTGTCTTGCCTTGAGACATAGGAAGTGGACAGATAGCATATCTCATTATAATGTCCTTCACTAAGATGCCTTGTAGCATAGTGTGGCTACTCCCTTGTGGGCTGCCTTGTGCTATTTGTCCTGGGTTTTGGACCATTCCCTTCAGCTTTCTCCTATACCCTCTTTGATTTAGAACTCAGTTAAGGACTCACATGTAAGCTCTGGTTCTGATTTGAGCACCTAGATAGCTCCTGGAAACATTTTATCCAACTGTTAAGGATAGGTCTGAACAGCTGGGGTCAGGAAGCCTGCTAGTCAATGAACGCCTGGGACTAGAAGTCTGTGGAACAACGTCTCTCACCTAGCTTTTTGCAATAGCTTTCTAACTGGAATCTCTGCTCCTGTCCTTGTCACTCTTATAATCTAATTAAAACAGTAGTTGGAGTCATTCTTTCAAAATGGACCTTGGATAATGGCTCTCCATCTGAAAAAGAGTAAAGCCAGGATCATCCCAATAGTCTACAGGGCTTTCTAGGATTTGGCCTTCCATGTCCTTCTGAACTCCTCTCTGACCTCTCTTCCCCTCACCAATTTCACTTCAGCCACACTGCCCTCTTGGCTGCCTGTGCTAAACAGGCACTTGTCTCACTCACTGTCCTTCTTCCTGGAACACTTTCCTCAGATATCAGCATGGCTAATTCCCTCACCTACTTCAGGTCTTTGCTTACTTGTGAGCTTCACAGTAAGGTTTTACCTGGTCCCCTGGGAGAAAATTGAACCCTATCCCCACTGCTCCTGTCACCTTTCCCTGCTTTATTTTTTCATTTACCATTTCTCTTCATCTAACATAGCATATACATTTACTTATTTCATTTGGTGTATGTATCTTACTATTAAAATGTAAGTACTATGAGAGCAGAGATGTTTTTCTGTTTTGTTTACACTTAGTAAATATTTGTAAAATGAATGAATATTGTGGGGCAGGTCATTATATTCTGCTGATCTTGTTCACCGAGCATCTCCTAAGCACTGGGTTGGGAAGGTTATAATAATCTGTCCTCATGAAATCCTCCTCCAAGGACATGATAGTCTAATAGTCAAAATAGGTGTGTACCCAATCAAATGTTACAGGATAGGACAGAATAAATAACACAGACAAAACTCTAAGTCTAAATAAGATGCTGTTGGAGCAGTAGAGAAACAAATCAATTAACAAAAACCCAAAGAGGGAAAAAGCACTCAAATTGGGTCTTGAAGAATGAAAAGAAGCTTCTAACTGGTAGAAGAAGGTTAGAGGGAATCAATATGTTAAAGAATGCAAGCAGGAAAACATGGAATGGGTGGTAAGATGGTTTGGGTTGAGAGTAAGGTGAGCGAAGAGGAGTGGGGCTTGAGCTGGAGCTACACTAACAGGGTTGTCAATGAGGGGATAGCATGTGGTTTAGAAAGATCTTTCTAGTGGTAGTGTGAGAGCTGAATAGCAGGGAAATGGTAGTGATAACTAATGAGGATGTGGGGAAACCAGCAGAAGCAATAACCCTAGGCAATCCAGATGGTGGTATGGGCTACTTTTGTGCGAATGAGGAAGAAGAAAAAATGGATGGATGCAGTATATATTGTTAAAATAGAATCAAGAAAAATTGCTGATGATTAGTTATGAGGAAAGGGAAGAAGTGAGAATGACTGCAAGTCTAGGGTTCCAGCTTGATGGTGATCTCCTTAGGGATATGCAATGTTATCCACCTATCCAGCCAGCAAGGTTTATTACTGTGACTAGGATGTCAGTCTTTATCTTGAGCTCTGGTGAGGCAGAAAAACCTAATACATATCTCTTGCTTTCATGGTGTTCATACTCTAATGAGGGGGAGATATAATAAGAATGTAGTATGTTGAGTTTAGTGATAGAGCTAAATGCAGAGTGCTTTGGAGAGTGACGAGAAGCAAAGAGGTGACTAACTCATCCTGACAGGGAAGTCATAGGGGTCTTATTCATCTCAGTATACCTTTCTGTCCCTATAGTGCCTAATAGAGTGCTTTAGACATAGGAAGAGTTGATATATTCTGATCTCCATTAATAGAGAAAATAGGAAATAGAAGGAAAAGTGTGTGTGTGTGTGTGTGTGTGTGTGTGTGTGTGTGTGTTGGATGGGTGGTTGGCACTGAAGATAATGAGTTGTTGTTTTGGTCATGTTGAGGGGAGGTGCCAGCCAGTCATAGTTCTGAAGATTTTCAATAGGTAATTGGCAGTTTGGCTTTGGAGCATGGGAGAGAGTAGAGTTGGAGATGAAACTGACAACTGCCAGTATGAAGCAATAGGTGATGGAGTGCAAAATACATAGCAGATCATCAGTGTACACAGAGTGCACTGTGCTGGAGAGGTTGGGGATGCTCATTGAAGAGGTAAGGCTTGAGCTGAACCCTCAGGGACATGTAGGCTGTGGGTAGGTCCAGAAGAGAGGGGTGGAGGGCAATCTACGTCAGTGATTGGTCTGGGAGAATAAAAACCACGAAGGATCTGCAGTGGGATTGAATAGAATGACTTTGGGGGAGAATAGGAGAGATCAGCTTGATGTAATTAAAATGTCTTGTTGGGAAAGTAGGTCTCAAATCTTTATTGACTTGAATTCTTCCCCATCTCAATTCTTTTTTTTTTTTTTCAGTTTTTAAAATAATTTATTTTCCAATTATAGAAAACATACACTATTATATTAGTTTCAGGTGTACAACACAATTAGACATTTATATTCCTTAAAAAGTGATTACTTCAATACAATAAAAATGAATTTAAAAAAAAAGAAGTACAATTGCTAGTTATAAAAATAATAATGGGGATATAAAGTACAGCATAGGGAATATAGTTAATAATTTTGTAATAGCTATGTTCAGTGTCAGAGAAGCACTAGACTTATTGAAGTAACCCATCTCAATTCTTGCTGCTTCCACAGAATAGTGAGTAGGCCAAAACCTATCTAACGATGCTACTGAGGGACATTTGAAATTCAATGCCATGCTGTTCTGTTTGGTCTAGAAAACACCTATCATTTTCAAATGCTTTCCATGAAGTTCATACTGATGTATAAGCTTAGAATAGGAAATTTATCTTTAAGGAGTTTTAAAAAATGATTCATAAGTTAAAGGTACATCTCATTGAAACAGAAACTTCAATTTAGTGTTTTAAACCTCTTTGCTATACAGCCTCTTGGGTTATTTATGAAGTTGAATCAGGCATGGAACTAAGGAACTTCACTAGTCTCTGTTTGCTTACTATTGGGTTAAATGTGTAACATTGTGGTTACTAGAATAGTTAGTAAACCCATTTGATAGTACACATCCTTTTGTATTGTCTTAAAAACAAAATGAAGAGATCCCAGCTCGGTACAACACTCACCCTGCAGACAGCTGTTCCTTATGAGTGCTGTCCATAGTGTTCGTCCCTCCACCAATGAAAAGCACTTTGTACTTGGTAAATTTGCCTTTGGGGAATGAGATTTTAAGTTTTAGATTCCACTGTAGCTTTTCCTTAGAATTATGGTAGAAGCCCTGCGGACAGCTCCTTCCCTCTCTTTGGGAGGAGGCTGATGTCAGAGTACTTATAGGACCAACAATCTAATACTGTAGAAAGTTAAGAAATATATTTGAGTTACACACACACATACACACGATCTTCTTTCAACATGAGCTTGAGGCTGAAGGTAGAATAAGTTTTTGTGACCATGATAAAAGCCTGTTACCAAGGATGATGGAACTTGGATAATGGTTACATTATAGAGCCATTGTTACCAGTCCTGCTTGCCTACATCTTGATTTGTTGTTACCTGAGGAAAATGAACCCTATTTTGAAGAAAATATTTTTATCAAAATATTTTCATAAAATATTTTCATAAAATATTTCAAAAAATATTTTCATAAAAAATGCTTATGTGAATACCTTGGTCATTACATAAGCTACAGAAGATATATTAAAGGCCTTTTCTCCTTTATTTCATTTGAATCACATACATTATTAATAGGAAATTAGCCATTTATACAAATTTTAGTCCTTTTCTTAAAAATCAGTGGTAACATGTAAATAACATGTTATTTATACATCAAAATAACTTCTGCCAATACATCAATAACATAGTAAATTATATCTCTTTTAAAAATGTTTTGTCTTTGTTACCATGAAAAGCTAAGGGTTTTGCCAGAACCTTGCATTAAAATTTTCCTGACAAAATTTCCATGCCAAGAAAATATTGAAGCAAGAATTATCAGAGCAGATATTTTAAGCAAATTCTATTTTCTGCAACTGATTCAGTTAAGGGGTCATTAAATCCTTCCTCTAAAATTTATTAATAGGTAAATACAGATCTCAAATGAAGGGATTAGGTAGATGGCTAATTAAATTTACATTAGGCAGATTGAGAAGTGACTATTCCTACTGATTATACACAAAAACTAGCATTAAACTTTATATTTAGACTCCTGTTTTAATCCATTAAGTATATCACATAGATGTTTCATACCCTGAGAAACTAGTTGTCACTAGATTTCTTTTTGTCCTATCACCACCAACAGGCAATAAGAATCAGTGTGTCAGCAAGCATAGGGGAAGAATCAAAAGTTAAATGAAAAAGGAAACTCAGGATTCAGAGAGTTTTTTTAGGGCTATATCTGTGTGACACTCATTGTTTGGGTTATATTACACCAAATAACCCATTTGAATTCTATACCACATTTACTGACTTTTTTTGTTTGTATTTGGTGATTGAATTGATTTGGCCAATCTTTTTATTGCCTTAGAAACACCACCTAAAATGTTTATGTTTTGATGTGGGTTCCCATTAGGTCACTTTGAACCACCCCCAGAGACTGAACTTATCCCCTTGAAACCTCCACATCTTTACTACTTCTCTGTGTGTCACTGAATGTGGGTTTCAGAGAACTTCACATGGCAGTAGTAAGCAGTGGGAAGGATAGGGGTAGGGGGAAAGAAGAACCAGAGGTAATAAACTGTCATTGAGACATAGTGCTGATTTTTTCTCTTTATAGACACACCTTGAATTTTTGCTAGGAGCAAGTCATTTGCAAGGGCTACTTTTTTAGACTTTCCAAGTTTGTCTTTTCAAATCTGTCTTCCTTTTACTCTTTGTGTTTTGATCACCTATCTTATGCTCAGCCTGCAGAACAACTACACAATTCAGCACTATAATGAATGAGAGTGGTGAAATGGGTACTAAACATATCGGGGGATCATTTTGTAAGTGATATAAATTTCTATTCACCATGTTGTACACATGAAACTAATATAATATGTTATGCATACAATAATTGAGAAATAAATCTAAAAAAAGAGTGGTGAAAGCAGACATCCTTGCCTTGTTCCTGATCTCAAGAGGAAAACATTCAACATTTGGTCTTTTACTATTATGAAAGATGCTAGCTGTAGGTTTTCATAGATGCTTTTTTTCTGGAAGTTTTTCTTTTGAATGGGTGTTCAGTTTTACCAAGTGCTTTTTCTGCATTGATTGATATTATCATGTGATTTTTCTGTTTAGACTTTTATCGTGAATTACATTGATTAATTTTTTTAGAAGATTATTTTTATTTTGAAATTACATATAATATTATATTAGTATCATGTAAAATGTATTGATTAGATATTTATATAATTGATGAAGTGAGCATCCTGATAAATCTATTACCTGTCTGACAGACTCCATAAGTATTACAATATTATTGACTATATTCTCTATGCTATGCCTTACATTCTCATGACTATTTGGTAACAACCAATTCGTACCTCTTAATCCCTTCACCCCTTCACCCATCCCCCAACCTACCTCCATTTGGCATCCATCTAAATGTTTTCTGTATCTATGAGGTTTTTTTTCTGTTTTGTTTATTAATTTATTGTGGCATATTGATTAATTTTTGAATATTTAACAAAACTTGCATTCCTGTGATGAATTTCATGGCGTACAATTTAAAAAAAATATTGCTGAATTCTATTTGCTAATATTTTGTTAAGGTCCTTTTGCATCTGCATTTATGAAAGATGTTGGTCTGCAATTATTTTGTGCAATTTTTGTCTGATATTTTTGTGCATTGTAAGAGTGACTTCATACAATGAGTTGGAAAGTGGTCTCTCCTCTTTTATTTTCTACAAGGGATTATGAAGAATTGGTACTGCTTATTCCTTAAATGTTTGCTAGAATTCTCCAGTGAAACCATGTGGACTGGGAAATTTCTTTTTTCCAGAGTTTTAAATTTATAAATTGAATTTTCTTAATAGTTATAATAGACTGTTCAAATTGTCTATTTCATATTGGCCAGGTTGTGGTAGTTCTTACTTTCAGAGGAATTGGTTCATTTCACATCTAATTATCAAGTTTATTTGTACAGTTATTTTATAGTATTCTTTTATTCATTTATTATTATTATTTTTGGTAATCTGGTCTGTAGTGATATCCCTTGTTTCACTCCTGATATCGGTAATTTGTGTTTTCTCATTTTTTTATGTCAGTCTTGCTAGTAGTTTGACAGTTTTATTGATTTCTCAAAGCATCAACACTTTTTTGCATCATGTTCAAGCACCCAGTAATCTTCACAGCTGTCACTTCTTTCTTTTCAAGTAATGTTTCTCAGTTCTACTTCACATAGTTAACATTCTGTTTCAATTACAATTCCTATAGCCTTTTTCCCCCTCTTCTATGTCTTGGCAGGCTCACTTACAATCTCAAGTAATAGGCTAGGTGATTCTGCATTGCTCAGGTTTACCCAGTAATGCCTTGTGAAGCCACCAGGTATATCCTGGCAGATCTTGAAATATTATAAAGCCTCCCCAAACTGTCCATATTCCACTCATCACCACTGGAAAGTGACAAAATTGGCCCTCATTGCTGTTTTATGGCTTTTTTTTCTATGCTCAGCTTGGCACGGCTGGACAACTCACTGTCACAGGAGCAGTCCTGCCGTGAGCATTGCCATTTCTACAACTGTGCTTCTGGAATATTCCCTGACCAGAAAACTCTTTACTCTCTTTCCTGTTTGAATTCTAGCCACCCTTCAGGGCCTGATCATGTACCACCAGCCCAGCAAGGTCTTCTTTGACCATCCTAGATGGAACGAATGATCCCTCTGAATTCCAGTAGGAACCACTACCCATGCCATCAACTGAGACCTTCAGTAGCTTTTTTTCTGGACATAATATTGGTTAAAAGCACAGGCCCTTTTCAGGCATACCTAAGTTTCAGTCTTAGCCCTGCCATTTCCCAGATTCATGCCATTAGGAAGCTAACATCATCTTCCTAAACCTTAGTGACCTCATCTACAAAACGAAAAGATCATTTCTGCCTTTAAGAATGTAATAGAATAATTAGAAAACAGTAGTTAATGTAAGATCTGTGTGTATGTGTGTGTGTGTGTGTGTGTGTGTGTGTGTGTGTGTGTGTTACTCTGGATGATGGGTAGCTCTGGGCAATGGACTAATCATTGGTTTTTATTTATTTTTCTATACTTTGCACTTTGGTGGGGGTGAGCATATAATAGATTTAAAACTAGAAAATATTATTTCTAAAAAAGAAAAATTAAGGTCTGATGATATATTATTACTTATTTACACTCTACAATACTTTAGAAAGAGTTTAAAGCAGCATACAATATAGCAAGATAAAATGGAATATAAAACAAAATAAAGCAAAGGAGAAAATGAGGATGGGAAATGTAGTATGTAGTGATACTATTAAACATTTATGACCTATGTCTTGTATTTTTATTAACTGTTTTTTTTTTTATGTGGATAGTTCCTTGGCCGGGAATCGAACCCAGGCTGCAGCGCTGACAGCGCCAGCGCCGAAGCCTTAAGCCATTACACCACCAGGGAACTCCCTAACTGTTTTTTTTTTAAAGAAAGAATGCACCAAGATATTACTTAGTCATGAATTTAATAGGTAAAATTAACTTTGCAGAAGAAGGGCAACATTTTCCAGCATAATGTATTAATATTAAAATGATACATACAAGAAGAATTTTTTTACTAGTTTTCAGTGTATAAAAGATTCTGATTATTTTGTTTTTGGCATAGTAGACAGCCCTAATAAAGAATGGTTACTATTACTTATGTTATACTTGTATAATAAATTGCAAGTTACAAATTATATACACATATATTTGATTAGCATGGGCTTTGCTTATCTGTTTTGAATAAGTTAAATGGAGAGACTCACTGGAGTAAAGAAACAAACCCAAAATATAAGTGAAGTTTTTGCCCCAGTCCTACCATTAACTAGCTAGACCTTAACTCCTTGGGTTATTTTCCTCCTCAGAAATTGAGGGGCCTGGACAAGATCTAACTGACTATGTGTAGTTTGTCAAAATTAGTTTATTGTTTAGGAATATGCATTTCCATTGATCCTTCCACTTGACAATATTTTTTTTCAGTATTTATAGTATGTTAGTTGACCTATGTTATAAAATGTTCCTCTTAGACTTGTATGATATTGACATAATTTAAATGTCTTTTTTACAGAGAGACCCCTCTCCCCCAATGTCGTCAAAGGATTTGAAACTACTCCACTTACCAAGAATTATTATTCTGTGGTAAGTGATTTCTTCATTCTCTGTATGGAAACTTTTCACTTGTCAAACAATTGATGTGTTGAGGTGATGCAAATTAAAGACTAGATAAATTTGCATTGCAAGGGTCTAGTGTCAACTGCATTACAGTAGAGCTCTTCTACTTGCAGGCTTCTTTCAGATGTCTAGAAGTTTTACATCCAGTGTACTGAAAAATTCAAGGATAACACAGAAATTTAGAGCAAAACCTATTAAACAGCAGTGAAAGAGAAATTGATGAATATGTAGACATTATCGGGAAATTCAGCAGGTGTATATAGACTTACCAGACATTTAGAAGGTGAATTCCTAAGTTCCTCTAATGCCATAAGTTTTCATTGATTGCATACTGTGATTTTATTTTAGAAGCAATCAATTCATTATGATATCTCTGAAATATTATTAACCTAGTTCTTGAAGAGAGCCCAAAGGGAAGAATGACATTTGGCACAGAGGGAGAAACTAAGTAGCTCTGGCTTGAACACAGATTATGTCAAAATGTAATAGCTATAAATACGGCATGCATGTGCAATACTCAAAATAAGTTCCTGTTTGAAAAAGGAATCATATCTTTTTTATTTTATTTTATTTTATTTTATTTTTTAATTCATTTTTATTGTTAGACTTATTGGAGTGACATCTGTTAGCAAGGATTACATAGGTTTCAGGCATATATTTCTACAGTGCATTGGCAACTTGATGTATAATAAGTTCACCACCTAATGTGACTTCTCTTTCCATAGCTTTATATTTAGCTTCCCCTCCTCCTCTCCCACCCCCTCCCCTTTCTCCCCTCCCTATCCTAGTTAAACATTAAACTATTAATTGTGTCCATGGGTTATTTGTTTGTTCATGTCTTTTTTTCTTTGCTTTCAGTTTTATATTCCGCATATGAGTGAAGTCATACAGTTCTTTGTTTTTTCTGTCTGGCTTATTTCACTAAGCATGATGATCTCCAGGTCCATCCATTTTGTTGCAAAGGGCAATATTTCATCTTTTCTTATAGCTGAATAATATTCCATTGCATATGGAATATTTTCTTATAGCTTCTTTATCCAGTCATCTGTTGCAGGGCACTTTCGTTGTTTCCATGTTTTGGCCACTGTGAACCAGCGCTGCAATGAACATTGGGGTACATAAGTCTGCGGACAAAGGTTTTCAAGTCTTTTGGGAGGAATCATCTTTTTTCTTAATCTGCTCTCTGCTTTCCTTTATGCTTTCTTCCCTGACTTGGCCCAGTCACGAATGAAAAGGTCATCATAAACTCTAAGTTTCCCTGACTGATAGCCTCATTGTTTTCCCCCATCTCTGCTGAAGTATTTTCACTTTTCACCCAATGTTCTATGGGTATTTGTATTGCAAGCTCCTTTCATTTTGAGCATACGCAGTTTTTAAATATCTCTATAGATTTGGTTTAAAAAACTAAATTTTATTCTTCAGTGAATTTGCTTCATAATGACATGAGCAGTAGCCAGTATGAAAAATCAAGAAGGGACTTCATAGGTAGCATGGACGACAATAATAAGGGACAAATTTGTTGCAATTTTTTTGTCTTACATTTCTGAGGTTAAAAATCTATTACCCAACAGAGCTAAGCTCCCTTATACCTTCTTCCCTGACCATTTCCTTTAGCTTCCAGGTGACCCCCAATGATTTAATTTTTAAAGAAAATATGCATTCAAATGGTAAATGCAAATGTTACCACAACTTCTTCTCCTTGATCTGGAGCATACCATCCATTGCTTTGCTTTGGGTATTTCTCTGCCTCTGCTGATTCTGCCAATTTAAAATATAGTTGGGATTATCTAAGGCAGATTTACCTCTGTAATTTTTACAGGCCTTATGTAAATCATGTATATACTATGGATGTACTTCTGTTTGTATTATCTACCTCTTACTGGAGTTTATGTGCATTGTTTCTAATTCCTTGCTATTATAAACAATACTGCAGTGAACATCTTATATGTATAACTTAGGCAAAGTATATAAAGATTTGTAGGGTGGAATTCTAAAAGTTAAATTCTTAGGTCAAAAGATATATATTCCTTCAAATTTTGATAGAGTTTTGTCTCAAACTTCAAGTTAATAAAGAAAATAGATTGTCTTGTGGAGGCCGTGATGGCCTGTGAAGGAGCTGTAGAACTTTCTTGTAAATATTACTGAATTACTGAAAACAGACATATTGTTGAAATGAGGTTTGAACGTGGAGGCATTTGGATTAGTTGTTGGTATTTTTTTAAACCACATTTCTTTTGCTTTGAGTATTTAGGCAAATTTTTAGAGGCAATTAATTCATATGTTCTCAGTGTTCTGATTGTCCTCTCAATCTGTTAAATAACTTAGACAAATTAAAAAAATTCTAGCCCACACACAGTGTGTGGAGACCTGGAAAATCAAATTTACCCTCATGTAAGGTGTCCCTATCTGGTCTTATATTAATTCTTCTTCCCTTTAACAGTCATTAATTGTAGATATTTCTTTTTGTTACTTTAGTAAAAGAAATAGTGACTGAATTTTTCTCCATTTTTTAAAAAACAGAAAAAAAATCCTGATTCGTAACATTGTATAAATAACTCTTTAAAAAAATAAGATAATACAGCCACTCCTCACTTAACGAACTGCCTATTTAGTGATTGCTCAGACATACTACTAGTTTTCCAACACGGGGAATCCTCCTTCTCAGTCCGTGTGAGTCTCAGGAATTCCCTTTCTCAGTCTTTTTCTATTTCCTGCTGTGAGCTAGTATTCAGTATACAAACCGTTCACAATCATGCAAGATTACATACTTAATTTATACTGGTAAATGTGGTGTCTGGTCATATCTATTGAAAAATACATACCTTATGGCTCTGTGACACACCAGAAGAGATCCACCTTTAAGTTCCTTGCATATTGACCAATTTGCTTAACGAAATAGTCATAGAACTGGAACTCGGTTGTTAAGTGAAGAGTGCCTGTACAGAAAAATTATAAAGAAGAAACTAAATATCACCTTTAATTCTAGCATTCATAAACAATCACAATTAACATGTTGGCGAATCCCCTGCCAAA
Source organism: Lyroderma lyra (assembly GCA_004026885.1). Classification (NCBI taxonomy): domain Eukaryota; kingdom Metazoa; phylum Chordata; class Mammalia; order Chiroptera; family Megadermatidae; genus Lyroderma; species Lyroderma lyra. The sequence continues at coordinate 61,390 of PVJL010008305.1, forward strand.
TTTTCTTTGAGGTAGATGTGTGTGTGTGTGTGTGTGTGTGTGTGTGTGTGTATGTATGTGTACATATATATAGCCTGTGATATACAAGGACTGTTCAAAAAGTATCCAGCCATGTAACATGAAAAATAGAAGCATTTATGGCTGGATTTTTTTCTGAACAGCCCTCGTATATGTGTGTATATGAATATATATATATATATAAAATGAACACAGGAACAATGTATTTTTCATTGTTTCTCCTTCATGGAAAGCTTTCTATCCTCACACCCTGACAGTACTTCTCTAACCAGATCTGTTCTTATGCTCTTTCATTCAGTGAGTCCTGGCTATTCCAAATACTTTCTTTACTTTGCTTCTGTGTATTAGTTAGGGTTCTCCAGAGAAACAGAACCAATAGGGTATGTATAAAGAGAGTAATCATAAGGAATTGGCTTGCATGATTATGGAGACTGAGAAGTCCCACAATCTTTCATCTGCAAGTTTGAGACCCAAGGCAGATAGTGGTATAGTTCAGCCTTGGTCCAAAGTTCTGAGAAGGAGCAGAACCAATGGTGTGAGTTCCATTCTGAGAGCAGGAGAAGACTGATGTCCCAGCTGAAGCAGTGAAGCAGAGTGAATTTTCTCTTTTTCCACCTTTTAATTCTCTTCAGGCTCTCGACAGATTCGATGATGCCCACCTACTCTAGGGAAAGCAACTTGCTTTACCCAGTTTATGGATTCAAAGGCTCATCTTATCCAGAAACTTCCTCACAGACACACCCAGAAATCATTTTTAATCTGGGCACCAGTCAAGTGGACATATAAAATTAACCATCACATCCTATAAACTTTGGTAGCATAGAGACCTCTTGGAATTTGCAAGTCTACAGACATTCTCCCCTCTTTTCCAAGTTTCCAAGGGATTTTCTACTGATTTCAGTACCATTCAGGCCTTCATGTGATTCTGGTGGCATATCAATTTTGAAATGTTAAGAAGTTCTCAAGTGTGATCATAGTGGTGTTGGGCACCCAGCTCAGAGCAGCACCTACCATGAGGCATGTTTAATGTGTCTAACTGAAGCTTACCCACTCTTGGGCTGTTGTCTTGAATGGGAGTTTAGCATCCTTTAGGGACATATTAACCCAGAGAAGGCTTTTGCTGCCCCTGACCTTGGTTCCTTCATTGTCTTTAAAATATGTTTGTTAAACTTATCTCACCATTGGAAAAAAGCATGTCATTTTTCTATTAATTATTTTTCTAATAATCTTATTCTGCTCATTGGCTTTCTTTACCTATTGTTAACTTGAAGTTATGACCCAGGAGAAATTAAAAAATAAAGAGCAACAACAACAAAAATAAAATGGTAATTATGGAAGTAATGCATGTGTTAATTAGCTTGATTGCAATCATTTTACAGTGTATACATATGCATATATCAAAACATCAAGTTGTATGCCTTAACTATATAAAATTTTATTTGTCAATTGTATCTAAACAAAACTGAAAAGGTAAGCACAGAAAAAGGAACCTATGTAGTGTATATGTCAGGCTTAATTTGTATGCAATGCTTAAAGTCTTGGAGCCCTTGGTCTCATTGGGAAGACAGGACAAAAACATATAGTATAATCCACATGGCAAAGAGGGATATAAAGTTATAAAGTGTTTTAAAATGAGTTTTTCCAAATGTGATGTGGAATTATTTGTCATTAGAAGCCCTTGGGAGCCTGTTAAAGTTGCAGAACTCTGGGTCCCACACCCAACTTGCTACATCAGAATCTCTGGCCATAGATCCAAGGAAACAGCATTTTAAACAACTCCTTCAGCCCCTTTCTTTCCCTCCCCCAGCCTGGTGATTCTGATAGTGAGTACTAAAGTTTGAGAACCAATAAAAGGATACATTGAATGGAAAAGATAGGATTTTATGTATGTCAAGTCTTAGATGTGCAGGGAAGAGCTAAAAGAGACTTCAGGCAAGGGGAACTATAAGAGCAAATTCACCCAGGCAGGAATGTAGGTGTCTGCAATTCTTCCCTGCAGGTCATAGAATGGAGTGCACTCTCTTCTTCCCCCATCCAAATGCCCCTTGGAAAGTGAAATTGTTTATTCATTACAACCAGTGTAGCACACTTTAAGTTTGTTGTCCTTTGTACTGCCACAAATAGGCTAGACTCACTGTACTCTTAATATTCAACTGTGGGAATGATCATCTGTCAGAAGAGTGAGAGGTGGTATTTCTCTACCTCCAAATAAGAAAATACAATCATTAAGGGCTGGTATTTTTTTGACTTCTACTTTATTGTAACTTGTGGTCGATGCCTAAAGGATTTGACATGTATCCACCATTATAATATAATATAGAGTATTTTGACTTCCATGCAAGTCCTCTGTGCACCCTCCCTTTTTAATCCACTAGCCTAATCTACCTTACGTATCTATCCATTCATTCCTTCTCCATATCCCCTATTCTTTCTTACCTACTCATTTCCTGGCTTACTCATCCATACACCTCTTCCATCTAAGGGCTGGAGGTAAAGGAGATGACAGGATTTTATAGAGTCTATCTGTCGATAATGGGGGATAGCGCTGCTTGTTTTGTGAAAGCCAAAGACTTGGAGGTGCAAAATCAGTTACTGAACTTGAATGTAAACCAATAAATGGCTCTATTGGCATATAAGTCAACTATGACATATATACAATATATTAATACATTGCTTTTTAGGTCTCATGTGACTTTACCAACATTAGCTTTTTTTTTTTCTTTTTTTTGTATGTGGGTAGTTCCCTGACTGGGAATCGGACCCAGGCCACAGCACTGACAGCGCCAGCACCGAAGCCTTAAGCCACTACACCACCAGGGAACTCCCAACATTAGCTTATTTTTACAGGCATCATAATTATCTTAGAAATTCTATAACATGACGTTTTTGCTTTGATTTAAAGCTTCCTGGAACCATTGTAATCTTCCTTTATCACTGGATTGCATATCTCTGTTTTCAGGCTTTAATTATGCATGTTAGCCTCATAAAATAATTTTAAATAATTTTAAAACAGAGTTTTAAAAATGAACTGACTATAAAGCTTCTGCAGGAAATACAGAAACTATATTTTACTAGAAAATCAATAGCCCAGGATGGAGGTACAAAATACCTTCACCTCTTTTTCTATGGCTTCTCACTATGTTTTATTCTGAATTTAGTCAACGGTTAATTGAGCAAAGGACACTTATTTTTCCTTGTGAAGATGGAGTCAAGGAAGCAAAGGCAATGTCTGGACACAGTCTATTTAGTAAGTTTGAATGGATTTCATCTCAATCAAATTGTACTGCTCTGAAGTTGGTTGGCCTACCAAATTCCTTACCTTCTGATTCACCACTGAAGCCTTCTGTTTGGGAGCATACAGCCTTCTCTGTCTGCTTCCCTTTTTATCCGTTTACAGTAGATGCCCTGTGGCCTGAAAAATAAAGAACTAGTCTCAGAAGTTCATCAGTTTGTTTTTTGAGATTGAGGAAGGCAATAAAAGTCCAAGGGAGTTTGAGAAAGAATCTTAAACATCCATCCTGATAAGCATTTCTACTTCTCAAACCACAGCACAGACAGTGTTATTTAATACTTTATCATTTAGAATTTTTTGCATTATTTAATGAAGGACTCACTAATCACCTTTGTCAATTTAGGTTTGTAAAGTCAGCATTCAGCCACCCTCAAAACTGGCAACGAAAGGACTTTAATGTACAATTTCTATTTAGCTGTCCTGAACTCACTCAAAGGCATAGGAAGTGAGCACTTGCTTACCTCACCTTTGCCTTCTCTGCGTCCCTTGCTAGTGGTTTCAACAAAGATGAAACTTTTTGAAAGTGTGCTGCCTCACCTAGCAAATAAACCCACTGGAACAAGACAGTTGTCACCTTTCTTGCAAAATCTCAGTGATTTCTTTTAAAGAAGCCCCACAGTATAGCATTTTAAAGGAAGTTGAAATAATAATGCTATTTTAATGGGGAAAGGGAGGTTGAATTATAGCAACCTGGAATGAAAGCAGTGTTGTTTCATCACTTTGCAAATTGCATTTTATGATGTAAATCATATTTGTGATTTTTCTAATTTAAAAATTCCATTCAGGCAATGACTATTTGGTTCGGTTTTCTTTTTTTCATTTATTTTTATTTTCAAATATGGTTTGGATTTTTTATTTTGTTATTCTTTTTCCCCAACAGACATTATAATTTGCATAGTGTGACTGTTATAGACAACAGTGTTTGAAAGGACGGTAAGAATGTGAGACGGCTCATTACCAGACATTTTTAGAAAAACATGAATGAAAGTAGGTGATTAGATGACTTCACTCTCTCCTGAACATAAGTGGGAAGGCATGCCAACATCCTTTTTCCCTCTAATACAAATACTAAAGACAAACAAATAAATATAGTTAATAAGACAATCCACATATGAATTTTACCTATTAATATAATATGGTACCATTGAATTCTAGTGCAGTTTTCTCTATTTCTAAGAATAAAAAAATGAATAACATTGCTAAGCATCCGCATAAGTGATCACTTGAGGTACTGTAGTGAACAACAGCTCAGATGAGCAGTGAGCTATAATGATGGACAAATTTGAGTTTGGAGGGTCACTATACTGGATAAGGACTTGGAATCAGAAAAAAACAAAAGCTTCTATTAACATTTGAGAAATTTTTGCTTTGACTTTTTAAAATAACAGCTTTATTGATGTATAATTCACATATTACACAACTTACCATTTTAAAGTGTACAATTCACCGATTGTTAGCAATTTAACAGTTGTGTGATCCACCAACTTATTTTATAACATTTTCATCACTCCAATAAGAAGCTCTTTACCCATTAGCAGTAACTCCCTCCAAGCCTTTGACTACTACTAACCTACTTTCTTTTAATTTAAATTTAATTTTTAATTAAAATTGTTTCAATTATAATTGACATGCAATATTATTTTATATTAGTTGTTAGACATTTATGTAATTTATGAAGTGATCTCCCCAATTAGTCTAGTACCCACATGACACTATAAATAGTTATTTCAATATTATAGACTATATTCCCTATGTTGTACTTTACATTCCCATGACTATTCTGTAAATACCAATTTCTACTTCTTAATTCATTCACCCTTTTTAACCAGGTCCTCAACCCCTCTAATATCTGTTAACAATGAAAATGTTTGCTGTATGTGTGTCTCTTTCTCTTTTGTTTATTTCTGTTTTCTTTGTTTAATTGTTCTTTAGATTTCACATATAAGTGAGATCATGTGGTGTTCGTCTTTCTCAGTCTGACTTATTTCACTTAGCATAGTACCCTCTAGGTCAGTGGTTCTCAACCTGTGGGTAGCAACCCCTTCAGAGGTCGAATGACTCTTTCACAGGGGTCACCTAAGACCATCGGAAAACACATAATGTACTTATGCAGAACAGTCATACATGTGTAGAGAGCAGCTACCAATAATTTTATGGTTGGGGGTCACCACAAAATGAGGAACTGTATTAAAGGGTCATGGCATTAGGAAGGTTGAGAACCACTGCTCTAGGTCTATCCATGTTGTTGCAAATGGCAAGATATTATTTATGGTTGAGTAATATTCCATTGTACACATATACTACCTCTTCTTTAGCTACTTACTTATTGATGGGGTCTAAGGTTGCTTCCATACCATGGCTTTTGTAAATAATGCTGCAAGAAAATAGGGGTGCATATATCTTTTCAAATTAGTGTTTTTGATTCCTTCAGATAAATACTGAGAAGTGGAATTGCAGGGTCATAAGGTATTTCTCTTTTTAATATTTTGAGGAACTTTCAAACTGTTTTCCATAGTGGATGCACTAATTTGCAATCCTACCAATAGTGCACAAGTATTCCCTTTTCACCACATTCTCACCAACACTTGTTTGTTGATTTATTGATGATAGCCATTCTGAAAGGTGTGAGATGATATCTCATTGTGGTTTTAATTTGCACTTCTCTGACGATTAGTGATGTTGGGCAATTTTTCAGTATGTCTATTGGCCATGTGTATGTTCTCTTTGGAGAAATGTCAATTCGCATCTTCTGCCCATTTTTTAATTGTATTGTTTGGGTTTTTTTGGTATTGAGTTGTATTAATCTTATTAACCTCTTATCAGATGCATCATTGGCAAGTATCTTCTCTCATTCATTAGGTTGTCTTTTTATTTTGTTCATGATTTCGTTTCCTGTGCAAAACCAAAAAATTTTTAGTTTGACATAATCCATTTATTTACTTTTCCTTTGGCTTCCCTTGCCTGTGGAGGTACATTAGAAAAAAAAGTTTTTAAATTAATTTTTATTGTTAGACTTATTGGGGTGATATTTGTTAGAAAGGATTACATGGGTCTCAGGCATACAATTCTACAGTGCATTGTCAACTTGATGTATAATAAGTTCACCACGTAATGTGACTTCTCTTTCCATCCTTATATTAAGATTCCCCTCCCTCCTCTCCCACCCCTCCCTTTTCTTCCCTTGCGGACAAAGGTTTTCAAGTTCTTTGGGTAGATCCCCAGAAGGGGGATTGCTGGGTCAAATGGTAGCTCCATTCCCAATTTTCTGAGGAACCTCCACACTGCCTTCCACAGTGGTTGTACCAGTTTGCACTCCCACCAGCAGTGTATCAGAGTTCCTTTTTCTCCACATCCTCTCCAGCACTTGTTATTCCTTGTCT